>VZUA01033889.1:0-10839 GCA_013401035.1 Horornis vulcanius | reverse complement strand
AAAAAACAAAAATGAGGGTCAGATGCAGGCAAAGCTTAGGAGGTGCTTGGTGAGTTTTGAAGAAGTGCCTGAGCAGTGATTGTGTCCAGTCCCTGTGGACAAAAATACCTTCATAAATCTGGCCCTGACTCCAAATAAATGTTGGATATTGAACACATTTGAAAAATGGGAAAGCAACTCAAAGTTAATTGAGAAGAGGAGAAGAGACTGAGCTGGCTGAACTTCAGCTGTTTACTCAGAGTGAGGTGATTGGCTTTACTGATGATACAGGAGCCTTGGCTGCTTCTTGGGGGTGTCATTGTCAAAGAGCAAATATTTGCATATCGCTCTTCAACATCATTAGTTTTGTTTTGGAAGGTGAGTCATTAAGACCAAGGTTTGAGGAAGCGTACAAATATTGCACATCTCGTCTGCATCCGTGACTGATTTGTGCATAAATCAGGTGAGGTGGCTCTGAGCTGACCAACCCTGGGCTGTGCAAGGATGCTCACAGGCCACCCACGTTATCAGCTGCATTTCGAAAAGAAATTAAAAATAATTCAAAAGAAAAAAATTTTAAAAAAAAAAGCTGAGCAAAGCTTTAAAACTCAATTTTTGCATATGAAGCTCTTCTCCGTTCCATAGCGTGTTCCAGGGAGAGAGAGCTCTGCTGGTACAGGGAACTTCGACAGATCTGCATTATTCCCCTCGGAGTGCAAAAATATCTTCATGCCATCTCGGAGAAAACCTCATTTAAATGCTCTGTGAATGCAGCCCTTCCCAAAGGCCACCATGTAGTCATGTATTTTGGATGATCTGCAGCTAGAAAAGCGTGCAGCTAATGCACCCATCTCACCGCGGGAAAGATTGAAACAAAAACACCAAAAAATAATAAAAAAAGAAAAAACCAAGAGAGAGAAGCTGAAAGCCAACCCACGGCCTCTAACCCAGATTCCTGCTTTGAAATAAAGATGGTCTGAGGATGTTCTTGTTACCCAATTCCAGCGACAGCCACGGCTTGCTCTTTAAAAATGAGGAGCCAGAGTATTTTCAGAGGGACCCTCACACCCCATTGTACCTTTCCCACCCTTCTGATTAACTCTCTCTAAAATATCCTTATCAGGTAGCAGTTTCAAGGCTGGGGAATGATTTGTGTTCTGTTTTTATGAGAATGGGAGAATTTCCAATGATGACAATTACGAGCAGATATTCGAGGAGCTTTCCCCAAGAAGTGGCGAAGTTCAGGCTGAGATTCTCCACCACCATATCTTTGGCATGGCAGATAAATGAACACACTTTGGTTTCCCCTTCTTCCCTAAAAAATCATTTACTTCCCCTCCTGCCATCACATGCTAAATTAAGTCACGTCTTTCTTTTATTAAGAAGACAGCTTTTTTTCCTGAGCTTCTTAAACTTTTCTAAATTTTCTTACCACAAACACTGCTCATTTTGTTTCTTATCCAGAGACTGATAACAGGGTTTCTATAAAAATGAACATTCGTGATCAAAGAGCAACTCTGTATCATAAACAAATTACAACAACTGGGCATGCTTTGAAATAGCTTAACCTAATTAAGCTCAAACACTTTCGCAAAAGCTTAAAAAAAATGGGTGTAATTGGAGCTCCGTTCAGGTTCAGCTGACTTCATATTTTTAGTAAGGTTGGATTTTTTTTTTTTTTTTTTTTTTCCCTTTTAGAGCTTTGCATAAACAAAACATTTTGACAGTGTTGCCTTCCTGGGAAAAAAATGTTGGTGGTGCTGAAAATTCAGATTTCCAAATGAAACACAGTTCTAATTGCTCATTTTTGCAGCTCTGGGGATGTGTGTGAGATGTGCCAAAAGCAGCCCCGAGTGCCAGTGACGGTGGCACTCGTGTGGCACTCGTGTGGCACTCGGGAGCCAGGGGTGACTGGGGCAGTGCCCATCATGTGTGGGCCACCAGGAGCTCCCGGGGGGACTGGAAGTGAAAATTGTTGTATTTTTCTTTAAAAGACCAGTTACAAGGTAGGTTTTGAGGATTAAAATGGAAATCCCAGTGGTTTTCCCGTGTTAAACCCCATTGTGTGTGGAGCGTGCCCAGGTGTTCGTCCAGCCATGGATTTCTCCATCTTTTCCATGGATTTTTCCATTTTTCTCCATGGCATGTTGTTGCTTCCTTGTAGAAAATTAACTTTAGGCTGAGATTATCAGACACTCAGCTTTTCTCATCTTATTTCCCATCTCACTCTCTCCCTCCACTTTAAAGGTGCTGTAAAAAACTTTTCTCAGGTATTTATTGATTATAAACCTCTGAGCCACAAGGATTGATCATCTCCTTAAATCCGATTCCNATAGTAGTAGTAGTATAGCTGTATCCTTTCATTACTCAGGTCATGTTTTAAAGGTCCAGCAACACCTGTGGATGGTAAATTTGCCCTCCAAAAATCTCTCTTTATCAAAGCATCAATTTTCTTAAACTTAGAAAGAATAAATCTTGTGTAATCTCTATAGAATTGTGCCCTTCCCTCATCACCAGAAAGCCAGAATGCTTTGGTTATTATCTGTTCTAATCTGTTGTTATCTGGTCTTTTCTGCTATAGTGAATGATTTCCTCTTTCTCAGAAGATTTTTAATTTTATTGATTTTTTATTTCATAATGGAAACAATTTGCTGTTTGCCCAGCTGTGGAATTTCCATATGGAAATGGTGATTTGCTGAAGGCTCTGATTTATGCTTCTCAGGGATACTTGTGGGAAAAGAATTTCAAAACCCTTCTTACCTGCTGCAGGTTTTTCTGCACTAGTGTTAACACTGAATTTTGCTCTTTGCTTGTAAAAGTTTATTAATGATTATGTGATTGAAACAAATTTATGCATATAGCTCAAAAATACTTTTGTTCTGCAGTGCTCATTTTTTTTAATTCATTCTTAATTTCTTTTCCATTTCTTGAGGAGGAAATTTTCAGCAAAATTTCTTTTCGTGATTGAAAAGCACCAGAAGTGCTAAGCCAAATTACCTGTAATTATATAACCTTCTGATTCTGCCTGTGTTTAACAGATTAAATGTTCTGTCTTTACAACTTTCAAGGTTAAGTGCCCATAATGGGACATGCTGGGGAGTAGGGTCATATAATCCCCAGCAAGTGGCACTCAGCAGCCCAAATGGAGCAGAGTTATTAAAATCTATAACATGCAACTTTCATCTAACACTCAAATTATAAGGGAGCCACTTGGAAAGAGCCAAAGGCTATTTGCAGGTTCAATGTATTCACTTTGCTCTCAACAGTGATCAAAGTTGGGAGCTTCACACGGCTTGGGCTGATGGAGGAGCTAATTTGGAGGAGCTGCAGAAAATGCTGTTCTGTCCCCAAGCTACGGCGGGTTCGTAATTGGAGTTTTCCACCTGGGAGGGAGCAGAGCCTGCAGTGCCCAGCTCCCCACAGGGCTGCACCAGCTCGTGGGCAAGGGTTAAAAGCCAGGGAGATTAATCTGGGCACCAAGACAAATTACACTTCTATTTTTTACAGAAAGTTTTCTAACTGGAGTGGTTCTGTTTTAATTGGGGACTATTACTTTAAATGAAATGCAAGATTGAGAGTCTTTCTTTGCAGGGATATTTCAGTCACTGTCAAGACCTCCCAATAAGTCCATTCCTGCCTCTCTTCCACATATTATTCCTTTTTCTTCTGGAATTTTCTGGAGTTTACTGATATTTTCTTTTCTTAATCTACCCCACCTACCAAGTCAATAAAGTTGGGTCCAAAAGCTCTTTAGCCTTGGGACGACACATTAAAAAACAAGGGGGGTTTTCTTTTTTCCCCCAAAAGGCCACTTTTGATTGTGTCACTGTCACACTGAAACAACTGCAGTGAAAGCCCTTGATCAAAACAACCACAGCACCTTTGCGTGGCTGTTTTTGCTCCGTCAGTCCTTGGAATGACCTTGGCTTAATTACCTGCATCTCAATGAGTGAATCTACATAGCAAGTGAAGGTTAATTAATGAAGGATCATTTCTTACTTAAACCCATCAGGCAGTGGCTGACAAGCAAGTCTGGCCCGTGCAGGAGCAGCCTCTATCTCATTAGAAATGGTCAGATTGATGTGCTGGGGCTGCTCCAGAAGCAGGGCCAGGACAGTTTGTTAATGAAGAGAACTGATGGGCTCCTGCTAAACACTCCAAACCCTCTGACTGTTATCACCAACGCCACTGAACTTCAGTTTTCCCCACCAGCTCCTCAATTTCCAGACTTTCATTAGTGCCTTTTCAACCCAAACTTCTGAGATTTCCGCCCAAAAGCTGCTGTGGGTTTTCTACCTGGCTAAAATGGGCGGAGCAATGAGCTCCTCCCTCACATTTTTGGGGTGGCTGGCACAAAACCCCATCAGCTGCATCATTCCAAAGCTGGTGGCTGCAGGAGTTCCTCGTGGTGACCTGCCCACCTCCAGCTCCCAGGGATTCCCTGTCCTTCAGAGCTGGATGTGCCTCTGCTGCCATCCCACAGCTGGAGCGGGCTGGACCAGGATTCCCACTGGGATGTGCGCTCAGGAAAGCTCTTTCCCAGCCCTAGGAAGGGGAACGTTCGTGGTGGAGATGACAAAGAGGTCACCCAGGGAGCTGCATCATCCAACATCCTCACCCTGCAGCAGCTGCTGGGGTAAAACACCCACAAAGAGCCTGAAGGCCAAACCAAAAATCCAGAAAATAAGAATTGGAGGAAGGCAGTTCCTCAAAGCAGCTGAAACTAAAGTTCAGGAGTTGTGCTGAGAGCCCTAAAACCCCTTTGAAGCTGAGCTGGTGAAGAGCCAGGCTTGCACTGCCCATAAATCTTTTCTTTCCAATCACTCGTGGGGTTCCTGATTTCAGAAAAACTCTTGCACTTCATCCCTTTGGAAGCCCCTGGGGAAGAACGCATTTCTTCCAACAACAAACAGTCTCTTACCTTTTTTTTTTCTTTAGGTTATAATGTAATAAATAAATTTAAAATTGCCAGGGATAATTTTTATACTCCACAAATAATCCTTCATAATTACACCAAAATTCTGTATTAAAAAAATTCCCAACTTACTCAAAAAAGACATGGAATGAAGGTGTGGAAGAACTGAAGGAATTTAACCCCTAAGTAGCAAAAATAGGCCAAAATCTTTGCTCCCAAATTGTGTGCAGGGTAATGGATGGGGGGAAAAAAAATCAAGGAATTTTTCCTTTTTCCTTTACCTTTTTCAAGCTCTTCCCTTCTCATTCTCATCCATTGATTATGAAATAAGAACAAAACCAGTCTCAAATATTTGGTCTTTTCTCCTCCTTGCTTTTGAAGGTTTACACGAGTGAAGGTGGGGCTGAGCTCAGAGGTAAAACTTGAACACACTCTAGAAAATAATTTAAAAGGTGAATTGCTCCCACCTGATATTAAGTGAAAAATACCTTGTGTGATCCTGCTTCTGTCTGTTCTATAAAAATTGATTTTTTTTTTTTTTTTCTATATGCAGAAGTCTTAGGAATTGTTTCTGGCTTGGGCAGGTGCCAGAATTTAACTCACCACACTTCTAAGGTTTTCAAGAGCTGGAAAAAAAATATTATATGAAAAGTTTTCCGTAACCGGGAAAAAGAGCTCATTTACCTTTGTAATTTTCTATTAATTTACTACTAGGATTCATTTTGCATTTAATTCAGTCCTCTAACGGCTTAAAACTGTGTCTTTGGTCTTTACACATTTGTGGTCTCAGCCGTGTCAAGCTTTTTCATCTACTTTATGTTCATTTATTTTAACTTTTAGTGGTCTTCTAGCCAATTCTTTATCCTTTTTATTACAAGAGCATGAAATTTTATAATGCCCTAGAGCTTTGTTAGTCAGCTGCTACAAGGTTCTTAACCTTAGTTAATTTATTCTTTCACTTTTGACTTTCAGATACCGAGCATGCTTTAATATTTTGGTTTTGAATATGAAAGCAACTTTTATTAAGTAGGTTTATGGCATTAATAGATCCTTATTTCATTTTTACAGGAGTGTTTAGGTATCCTGCTAGACACAGACTCTATCATTTTCCATAATTATCTATAATTTTTGCAATATAATTTAAGCTCTACTATATTAAAATATTGTTAATATAACAATCTTCCCCTTTTTAGGTAATTTTACTCCAAGATCATTGTAAACAAGCATAAGAATGGTTCGTTTTCTTTGCGAAACTTTATTTTTTTTGGTTGCTTATTACATTAGCAAGTAATTAAGTCAAGGCAGCTTGCTCATGTAGAGAGAGAAAAAAGGAGAAAGTTCTAAAATCACCACTTGGTGTAATTTCCCATAATTATCCTGAACACATCGCGTGTCCCAGCAGTGAGGCGATGCTGGCCATTCCTGCAGTTTGGGCAGCCCCCGGGGACCCACGGGACCCCTACAGCCCCATTCCCTGCTTCTGTCACCGGCCTCAGCCTCACAGCGCTTCCCCAGGAGACCCGGCAGGAGGAGATGCAAAAGGGAACGTCTGAAAAAAGAGAAAGTTCACACCAACAACCGGGCTGGGGCAGCTGGAGAATGACTGGGAGCAAGGGGGAGGTGAGGAGGAAGGGACGAACCGAGCTGAGCCTTGGTCAGAGCAGGAGGAGCGCAGAACGTTCTGCCCACCCTGCCCAGCCCTGCCCAGTTCTGCCCACCCTGCCCAGCCCTGCCCAGCCTGGGAGGTGCTGGGGAACAGGGCTGAGAGGAGATCTCAGCTCTGGTGCAAAATAAACCTCGGCCTGAAGGAGAGAAAGTGATTGCCAAGGAGTCCCCGTGCCAGAGTCCAGGCATGGGCATTCCTGGGAAAGTGTGGGATGGACTTCATTCCTGGGAAAGGGATGGGATGCACTGAGTTCCTGGGAAAGTGTGGGATGGACTGAATCCCTGGGAAAGGGATGGGATGGGCTGAATCCCTGGGAAAGGGATGGGATGCACTGAATCCCTGGGAAAGGGATGGGATGCACTGAATCCCTGTCCTTGTGGATGGCAGAAGGCATGGTAGGATGTGGGTTGCTCCTAGCAGGTAAGAAGAAGGAAGGCTGGGAGCAGGAGAATTCAGTGCCTGGCTGGTTTCGTTTCGAGGCTGGATGCACCGAGAGACCAAAATACCAATTTTGAGCAGCATTCCCTGAGCAATCACCAATCCAAAGGGGGGACAACTGGAAAATTAATAGCTAGGGAAAAAAGAGTTCTTGTGGAATCCACAGGCTAGGCTTGAAATAACCACATTTGTCTGCAGTGTTCCATTTTTATACCTTTTGGCTTCCAGGAATCTCCATTAATCTGTAATTTTAATAAAAATGCATTTTCATTTCAGCCCAGGTAAGAGTCCTTGCTATAATTCTCCTTCTCAATGTGGTGGAGTTGTTATTTCCCCTCCATTATTTACTCGTGTGTAAGTATCAAACCAACTCCACTGCACTGGAGGTTCATTTCTTTTCCACAGGGAGATAACACTTAACAGGATTTTATATATATATATATGTAATATATATGAACATTTCTTTGTCAGGTAGGAGCTTTTAGTTATTCTGACATGAGGCTTTCACACTGCAAAAATATTACTAATACTGTTTTGCCTCTAAAGTGCATTTGTTATCAATATGCACTTAAACTGGTGATCAAGAGTTGGTGGGAGAGACACCTGCTCTGCATTTCTTATCTTTTTAATACCTTAGGGATACATCACTTAATAATTTAGTGCTAAACCATTTAGCATTTTAGCCCATCATCTCTTATATTACACATAGGATTTCAGTAATGTCTGATAAAATTATGTGTTAGCTGCCTTATGTGTGTGTAAAACTTAATAAGTCTTCTTCCCCCCCTCAAGTTTAATAACTGATTTCTTACATTTATGGATGTGAAATTTTATTGCTCATGGATATAGTTTGAACCTAAATCTTCATATCTTATAAATTGATTTTTAGTTTCCTTTTTGACCTTATGAATTTCAATCAGACATTGACCTCTTGTTGCTCATGAATCTGACTGATTTAGTGCCATATAACAATAATACTGTAGAAAAGCATTATCATAAGAGCCCACAGGGTTTGCTGAAACCCATAACTAGATTTTGGAGGCCTCTGGCAATAATAATTCTTGACCCAAGACTATTCTCTAATACCTTCATCCTTTACTGTTCTGGACTGGCCAATCCTTGTTTTAGTACATTCAAGGAAAGTGGTGGAGACTCCCAGGAGGATTCGAGCTCAAACTGTGTGGAGAAGATAATGCTGAATATACTCCTGTAAAATGAAGCTTATAAAAGACCAATTCTGTCTGGGATTTGTCACGTTTTGAAGCGAGAGGGAAAGACGATTTAAAAGGAACCTTTTGTGACAAAAATTAGTATTTACTCAGTGTTGGAGATTTTTGAAAAATAAAAATTTGATAGTAATTGTCTTTACTGGAATGTGCTGTTATTCTTCAGTCTATCACTACGGCTGCAGCCTAAATAGAGGACTTGAATGATTACTGCTTTGTTTGCTTGGCTGTGCTAATTTAATTTAATTTAATTGCTTATATGCTTTGCTTTACTGAATAACCGGGTGTTGATGTTCATTATTCTTTATTAAGAAAGAATCTTAAAGCCAAAGCAGAATGGGAAGGCCGTGGGCCTGTGGTGTTGGTTTTAAACGCTGACTTTGGGCACAAACATTGACTGAGGCTGCTCTCCCTTCTGTGCAGGTCCACGGGTGTGGAAATGCAGCTTCATTTCAGAGCTGATCACCGGGACACCAGCAGGGAGCCAGCACCAAGGGATCAGATAAAATCCTGGTGGTGAACAGAGGGCTCGGGGAGGAGGAATGAGCTGGGAAATCCTCCTGGATGCAGCCCCCAAAGGCTGCAGGTGCCCAGCAGGAGCAGAGAGCCCCATCCTGCCACAGCCTCCTCCCTCTGCCAGGGGCATTTCTGGGGAGCAGGCTGACACAGGATAACGGGCTTTGAGTATCCAGTGTTATATAAAACTGAGAGACCACTCAGATTAATCCTTTTCACTCGTGCTTTGAGAGTCCCTTTGCTTCTGACAGCAAATTCACCACAAAGAAGGGCAGAACTTGCAGCTGGACATGAGAGAGTCTGTGCTGCTCATCATCCTGACTGCAGAACTGGATGGAGAGGGCACCTTCTGGCCTGTGAAGGGCAAAACTGATCCCTTTGCAGCTGCCTGAGGAGTGAATCTGAGGCCACATCCCTGTCCTGTTGTATCAAACACGTGGGGCTCCTGCAGGACACGCTGCAGCCTTCATTTCATGCCGGAAGGCAAGAGAAGGGCAAGGTGCTCCTGTCTCTCCCGTTAAGGATATCATGTCCTTGATGCCTGGCATTTAAAAATTAATTAAAAGTGAAGCCCTCTTCGTGGCAGTCCAAAAACTCCCTGGCACAGAACCAGGCCCATTTCCTCTGGGTCCCCTGGAGAGCCCTTGGCACACCTTGGCAGGGCCAGCTCCCAGAGGTTCCAATGCAGACACAAAGGTGAAAGCTGGAATTCCCAAGGAGCTGCTGGCAGCCTTCTCCAGCATCCCTTCCTTGGAGGATGGAGTGCAGGAGGAGGCTTGTGGAAGTTTGGAATAAATGATGCCAGGTGTTGCTGAAGGACCAAAACACGACGTGAGGCAGTGAGAGCAGATTTCACGTGTAACAAAAAGAGCTTCTGCTTCCCCATGCACGGGGCTGGGAGCTGATACAGGAGGAATTTGTGTCTGGTGTATTAATGTGCAAGGCTTTCCAATTTACACACAGAATACAAGAGGTGAGTAGTCCAAAATATAAATATATGAGGAGAGCTGTGTAGTATTACTATTCTGTTTATGATGCTGAAAAGTCAGAACTGTGCCAAGCCACTGTTTTCTTACAAACTATTTAAATAATTTATTGGCATGTAAAGTTAACAATTCTCTGTGTTTCCTCCAGCCTGTGTTAGATCTGATATGAATGACGCTCTTTGGACCTTGCATTTTTATCTAATTTCCTCAATGTTGGCAATAATTTTGCTGTTTCCATAGCTGATCTTATTCACCTGCTGCTAAAAACACTTGTCATGTTGAATTACATGCCCTGCACAGATATTGTTGCAATTAGCAATTACAAAATATCACAACAGAAGTGTACAAAGGTTTAGGATCCAGATTTTTGACTGTGTGTAATCATGTCCTAATTTGCTGAAACACGAGCCAGCAAGTTCTGTTTATCTGTACATATTTTTTATTGATCTGCGTGTGCAGATGCAGTAATTGCACATGTAAATGTGGAGCCAGGGGTATAAATATCATAAGAAATTCCACGTTTTTCCTCATTCCCAGAGTTCCTGACTGATCCATCCAGCAACACTCAGGGGCTCAGGGGAACTAAACCCAGCTGGATCCAGTGCAGGGCTTTTCTCAGAAGATTCCTGAGTTCAAGAATCTGCAAACCAAGATCTCCAAGGTAAGATTCAAGCCAATCTTTTTGTGTACAAATTGACTCCCCTCCTCTTCCACAAACATTTCCAGGTGTGACAAATGTCCCCAGCACAAGAAAGCATCTGTGACAGCAGGAAATTGTCTTTAGCACGTGGCCAGACCAAATTAAATCTGGCTGGAAATCCGTGTGGGGAGTGTTGATTTCCAGGAGCCTCCTGGAGCCACTGGGGTGTGCAGCTCCTTCTGGAGGGGCTGGGTCACTCTCCAGCCCCATCCCTGCATCCCACAGCTGGAGTGGGAAGTGGAGAGCTGGGCAGGTGGGGCCCTCCGTGGGAAGGGCTGCCCTGGGTGCAGGAGGGCACAGGATGGAGGAATTGCTGTGTTTGAGTGCTGGTCCACATTGTGAGGAGAGGGCATTTTCCACTTAGTCTTCATAGAGAAATTAACCACAATCACATTGCTTTTTTTTTTTTTTTT
>VZUA01033887.1:0-12515 GCA_013401035.1 Horornis vulcanius | reverse complement strand
TGAATTTAGGGAGCACAGAGCCTCTGACAAGCCAGGAGGCCGCCCCAAGCTGCAGCTACACCACAATCTAACTATGACAAGACATAACCATCAGTTTCCGAATTTTATTTTATTTTTTCCTCAGTCACCGTAGCAAAATACCAATTTCTGACACAGAGAGCCCAGGGTAGGTGAACCAGAGCTAAATAAAAAACAAACATTAAACAATTATTGGAATTTAGCTTTATTTAAAAAATCAGCAGGGTTGAGGGAACGAGCCACCTATTAGCGGGGGAAAAAAAAAAAAGAGCTATTGGGCTTTTTAACAACATGCTGTTTCTTGGCGGAGGCTGGGATTTGGGCTGTGCACAATCATGTTATTGATTAAAGATGATGTAGCAGCAGCACAATTATATCACAGTTTGTGCTCGCCGCGGTGGTACCGTTGGCCTCTCATTTGTCTGTCGGAGGTTGGTTTGTTCGCCTTGCCCTTCCCGGGTGTTGCTCCTCATTCTCTTTGGGTCCCCTATGGCTGGCAGAGCAGGCTCAGGGTGCTCAGGGGCTTGGTGTTTCTTGGTTTTAATTGTTTCTAGTCCCCCCCCGTTCTGTGTTTAATGGTAATTCTGCGCTGGTGATGCAAAAGTGGGGGAATGTTGGGGTTTTGGAGGAATTGAACAGCCTGGGATGGATCAAGAGCAGCCAGCACGGCCCAGTGGAAGGTGTCCCTGCCCATGGCAGTGGGGTTGGAACAAGATGATCTTTAAGGTCCCTTCCAAGCCAAACCTTGAGGGGGTTTCCATTCCATGGTTCTATGCCCTGTGGTGGCTCTCACCCTGCGCTGCAGGATCTGGTGTTTCCCTGAAATCAGGCCAGACCCAACCCAGCTGATGCTTGGGGGTTCCATAGCAGGCAAAGCCACAGGCAAAGGCTGCTTTAAAGCATTTCCAGAAATTTCTGTGCTGGAATTAAGAAGCCAACGTGAGAGGATGGAAAGGGGCTGTGCGGAGTGAGCGGGTGGCTGGCGGGGAACGTGCGCCTTCCAATGGGTCTATAATGCAATCAATTCTGTATATCCCCAGTGAAACAGCAACATTTATTTAACGTCTTTTATAGAGCAGCTGAGTTTTATCACAAATCACATTCCATTTCTATTCTTCAGGGACCCCTTGAAGGCTAAAACGCACTTACTTTCCTCCAAGGAAGTTTACCAATTCTTCAATAAAGCCCCATTTGCCTCCGTATGTAAAATTGACACATTTATTGAATATTAAACATTTGCCTGTTGCCTGTGCACTTCTTTTGACTCTATCTGGTGCCCTTAAAAGTCGTTAAGGGAAAGATATGTCAAAGTCATAATAAAGGCATATTTATGGCTGGGAAGAGGATGCTGGAATCTGCTGGAGGGGTTGGTGTATCCTGTTCAGTGGCTCCATCCTTGGAGCAGCCCTTTTTTTCTCCAGTGTCTCTTGGCAGTAACCACTTGGCTGTGTGTTTGCTCTGATTCTCCTAAAGGAATTTCTGTGCTCAAAAGCTGTTTGGTATTAGGTGCTGGTTGGGGTTGTGCCAGGTTGCAGGAATACGCTTTTCCAACCCAGAGTCAGTCCAGCTAATTAGCAGGAGGTCCAATAAAACAAGTTTTTCTTTTATCACTGTTACTTAGTGCTGTTGTAAATCAATTAAAATGTATTCTAGTAATTCTATTTTTCCTTGGTGACTCTATTTAAAGAAATACTGAGCCATTAACAGCGTTTTCCACATGTTTGTGTGTGTGTTTATGGGAGAATATTGAGCTGTTGCTGTTGAGTTTGGTGCTCAGTGAGGAGCTTAGGATCCTGTCCTGTCCCGTGCTTTTCCCACAAGCCATGCAAGGTCTCTGCTTCCATTTATTTGGAGAAAGGTGCAGGTTTTTTGAAGGTAGTGAGGAGGAAATTTTCTTTTCCTTGAAGTGTGGATATTCATGCCAATGGTCGTTCTAATTATTAGCTGGTGAGGATGCAGCCACGTCCTTTGAGCGCATTCCCTGAGTTGTTTTTTGGGGAGTATTAACTCAGGAGGATGTGGGAGCAGTGTGTGGTGATCCTGCCTGAACTGACCTCTCAGTCCAATCCCTAAAAACGTGACAGCCTTTGTGCTATGGGAAAAACCTGGGTGGCTGGAGGAGAAAATTTGTCAGGATCAAAAATGGGGGATTCACCCCTTTATCTGAGCCATCCATTCTCTCTCTCTATAATTCCCTGTCTTTTCTCTTCTTTAATTCACATTATTTTTAGTACCATGTAGGAATCTGGGCTGGCTTGCCCTGCTGTAGGGATAATTTCTCCCAGGCCACTGGCTAATTGAGGATGCCTCGTTAGACCAGGAGGTAGCTGCTGGGTGGTTTCATTGACTCTGGAATGTCAGCAGAGCACCAACAGCCGTTTCACTTGCTGGTGGCCACCTTGGCAACTCAAACACCCACCCTGCCCCATCAGCCTGGAGAGGTGAAGGTGCTCCTAAATCCCATCTGGAGACAAATCCCTGCTGTGGGGGATTAACTCTTCAGCTCCATATTTTGGCAGCTTTTAGGAGAGTTGTCCCCAACCCATCCTTGTGGTTGTTTATCAGTGTGGTTATCAAGAATGAACTTAATAAATTAACACTTTTCTGAGCACCAGAATGGGACCAAACTGTCAGGTTTTTGGGGCTTTTTGGAGGGGGATAGATTTACAGCAGGAGTAAGGAGCATTAGATTGGAGATTTAGGAGTTGCTTAGTTGTTTTGAAGGATTTCATTTTGTCCCTCCTTTGGAGCAAGGTGACTCTTGGAATGCAGTTGGCTGCAGGATGGGGTTTGGCTCTCGCTTTGCTGCGGTTACAGCTCCATCCTTGGATGTTGAATTACAACATTGGGTTAGAAAATTAAGTTCTTAGGGCTGAGACACCCCAAATAATCCCAAATGGAAGAGCAAATCAGTGTGCAGCAAACCTTCAGAGGAGCCAGCATGTCCTTGCAGTGAAGGCAGATTTTTGGGGCTCTTGTCCGTATTAATTTATAAAAGAAATAAATAATGAATGTCACCTGAATGGAGCTCCAGTAAATGCAGCTCATCTGGAGCGTACCATAAAAATAATATACAGCTGCCTCTCAGCAGCTCCTGACTCGCTGCTGGATGGGAGGAGCAGCCCCTTTGCCAGGATCCTGCTGCTGGCACAACCCTCATCCCGCTCAGAAATCCCCAAAAGCAGCTCCCGGCACAAATAACCTTCCCAGTGCACCAGGAGGCTCTTCTTTATGGGTGAAGGAAAGTGCTTAAAATGCTTAGAGGGAATAAACAGCTTTTAATGAAGTTACATTGCCACATAATGGGTATCATAAAATTGCCTTCATAGTACAGGGTCCCAGGATGGCTTTTATTATCGACTGAGCAGGAATCCTGTCTGTAAAGCTCCGGCAGCTGCAGAGAGGAGAATGCAAAGTCTTCTTAAATTACCTGATTGAAATAACCGGCAAATATTCTGCTTTGCTGCTTTGTTGAAGGCAAAGCTGCCTTTGGGGTGGTCTGTCAGACCTGGTTTGCAGCTTCTGAAGAACACAGGAGTTTCATTGCAGCAAAACAGATGTTCATCTTGTTTCTCTATCGGCTGTTTGATGAGAGATTTATTGCTCTTCTGCTGGGCTGGAGCTCCTCTGCTGCGGAGTCTATTAGGCAGCCCGGGAGCTGGCGGGGAGCCAGGGAAGCCGCGTTTTGATGAAACCCATGAAAAAGCCTCAGCTTGGAAGGCGCCAGTAATAATGCATCGGCTAGACTTGGATCGGGCGATTGATTGCCGTGATTTGATTTATTGATCAATACCCTCAAATTTGGCGTCTGAGAAGCTGAACTAATCTTTAACTGCTGTGAACATCTCTGCCTGGTGGAGAATTAGAGCTGATAAGGAATGTATGAAAGGAATCTGAGCTTATCTTAATCACACAGTGCCCCGGCGCTGCCTGCGCCGAGCGGGAGGGGATGTGTGCAGAACACAATCACCAGGCAGAACAGAGCAGATCTATAAATTGATGGAATTCAAAGCCTCCAGCATCGATTACCATTATAACAAACAGTGGTGCGCTGAATGTCTGATTATTTTTAGACAAAGATTCTGTGCTCTCAGCAGCAATTTTGCTGATGCTGTCACTGTGTCAGATGTCTGTTGTTGATTGCAATTAGATGCGATACAAAAAAAAAAGAAAAATTTAAAACTATCTCTGCCTATAGTTTTATTTCCACTTATTAAATCTCCTCCTTTGTTTGCCTCCTCCTAATGTCTGCAGCTGGATGAAATATTGCATTACCAGAAGAGATCTCGTATATTCAGTTGGGTATAATCACTTTACAGATCATTGGATTATATCTGATATGGTTCAGATAATCCTGGGGAAATGTGGGACATTTACTCTGCCTTGGTTAAATAAATGTGCCCTGGTTTAGGGTTTTCAATGTGAATCTGCATAACATTTGGGTTTCTGAAACAGGGTCTGCAGCCCTCCCAATGATCCAATTCTATTAAAGCACTAATCAATTCCCTGTGACGTCAGTCTGCTTTCCTGCCAGTCCAACGTGGATTTATCCTGTCCTTTTTAAATGGCTTTTGGAGCTGCCACAGCACAAGCTTTAATGGTTTGAGGGATGGTCACTACCAGCAGTGGTGACGGGGAGTGGGCAGTGGGGAGCAGGGCACATCAGGTGCCACAGTTTGGTGTTCCAGGGATCTGGGTGCCGGGATCCAGGAGCATCCATTGGCTTGGTGCTTTTCAGTTTCCCTCCAGTGCTGGTGTGTGGCCACATTTGGGACTGACCAGTTGTGGGAACGTCTCTACAGGGAAATGTGGCTGGGAAATGGCTCTTCCCAATGGGGAAAGCTCGTGGGGAAACCTTGTGAACTGCAAATGGGGGCTGTGAGTCCATACAGGCATCAGGATTGGGAGTTCCCTTGGGAGCCCTGTTGGACCAGGCTGGGTTTGTCCTGGGCTCATCTCCCTGCATCCCGCACTTGATGCTGGTGCAAGATATTTGGGGAATCTCACATTTAACTTCAACCCCAGGCAGGGGCTGTGGGCTTTGTCGTGTGGCTGTGCAGTGGCCGTGGCCCTGGCTCTGACCTGGTGGCCAGAGGAGCAGAAGGTCTCCTCTTGAACGTGACCTCATCTTGCGCAGCCACGCGCGGCTCCGGGGCTTGATGGAAAAATGCAGCGCGGCGGCGGAGGAGTTACGTGCTGCTGGCAGCTGGTGTTTTCTTTCTTTGGGAAATCTAATATATTGATTAGCTTTCTTCAGAACAGCATCAATAAAACGTATAATGGCATGGCTGGTGCCTGTGGCGTCTCCTACCCCAGTCTGAGCCCCCGTGGAGCCGGGAAGGACCTTGGCTGCTCCGTGCCAGGCTCCGCATCCCGTCGGCTGCTCCTCCTTTTCCTGGCATCCACGGGCTCTGCTCTGCCTGGAGAACGTGCTTGGCTGGACACCCTGATCCTCTGCAGGGAGCTTATTCTGGGCAGCCTTCCTCCACCTCCTCCTCCTCCCATTCTGTGTCTCCGTGTTGCTTCTGCCTCCGGCTGCTTTGGCTCAATCAGCTCCAGCATGGAGGCACTGGGCCAAACCCTGGCAAATATCTCCGGGGTCTGGATACACCGTGGGGGACGGTTGGGATGTGCCTGTCCTGGTCATCCCCAGGCACTGAATGTCACCAGTGGAGCCACCATAACCCAGGGGGAACTGTGTGTGACTGGTGCTTTTGGGTGTCAGGGGAGCTCATTGCTTCCAGGAGCACACAGATGCTCTGCCTGTGCCGTCATGGTCCTCATCCCAGCTGTATCCTGGCCCATGGATGGCGGCTCCAGCCCTGTGGTCACGGCTGGGGAAAATGGAAGGACCCATTAAAGTGCCTGAGAGAGTTTAGAGGGTGGTTTATTGTTGTTTATGCGGTTGTTTTTCTTTAAGCTGATTGATTGCAATAATGAATGGGGCCCAGAAATCAGCCGGAGCGGCGGCTCGAGGCCACCGCTGGATTTAAAGTTCTGGTTGGCTTCAGACCCACTCCACTATTTTAGCTTACATTGGTAAAATACACAGAAAACCAGCAGGATCTTATTTAGGGCCCTCCAAACCCAGATCTGCCCTCGGATGCTGGTGCTGGAAGGAGCTGGTGCTTGCCAAGAGCTGTTTTATGAACTGTTGGCTTATTTATTGTTCCATGGTTTGCTGGAGAGTGAATCCATCTGGAGCCACAGCCCATTCCACCACGCGGTTCCTTGGCATCATGAGCCAGGTAAAGGCAGCACCTTCATCCAGGATTGATCCCACTTACGAATGCTTTTATTTTATTTTCAAGTCTGATCCACTTGTGAAGGGATGGAAGAACATGCTGGTCCCCCAGTGCCCCAGGGTGGAGGTGTCCAGGCTGCATCCCACCAGCCTGGAAGGATTTTCTCTGCTTCCCAACCATCTTGCAGTGAGCTCATTTCAAAGAGAGATTTTCAGGGCAAATTGACAGCTGATGACTATGGGAAGATGTTTTCCAAAGGAGAAACAATTTACGATAATTAGAAATTTATAAAATGTCTTTAAACATGGTGGTAATGGGGATAAGAAAACACTTGCTGCAGTGTAATCAGTTATTAGCAGCTGATCATTTATCTCGATGGATAGTTGCTGCTGGTACAGGAGACACGTGATAAAAGGACTCTTGATTAACTAATTTGAATATCTTTTGAGAACAAATTCTGAGTTCTCTTTTTTCTCCATTGTAACGGATCCGTACATCTGCGAGATAAACACGGAATGAATATGGAAATGAATATTATTGTGGGAGTGTAGCCCTCGAACGCTGCTGCCACCGTCCCAGCCTTGGCCTTGGGAAGCTGCCTGGGGTGGATCTAACAGGGAAGGGGCCTTAAAGAAGCTGGCTGGGAGGAGATGAGGCTGTGGGATGCAGGAGAAGCCTGGTGGGGGATTTGCCAGGATGTGGGGTCTGGAGGGACAGGACCAGGCTGGGCCCTTCCATCAGCCCTTCTTTGGCCTCTGGAAGGAGCAGGATGGCAAAACTCTGGAGCTGCCTGTGAGCACCAGCAGAACACCAGAGCGTGTGATAACATCCCTTGATAGATGGGTTTTTTAAACACACAGCCTGTTCCTGCCTCCCTGGGAATGGGAATCTGATGTAGGTCTCAAATCTCTGCCCTCTGCAAGATCCCATTACAGCTCCTCTGATAACACTCTCTAAAGCCTGATTCCATTTTAGATGTTGAAACCTCACTCTCAGCATCTGTGCCCTGGACCATTGGTGGCCCTGGGGTGGGCCCTGGGGTGACCAGTGGCACCAGTGGGGACTGGTCCCTGCTCCCTCTGCCACGGTGCCGTTGGCTGTGTGCCCACACGTGCCAGGGGTTAAAGATGTGTTGGGAAAGCACAGCAAGCTTGTATTCCTCTTTTCTGGCACAGCAGGCAGAGGGAGGAGGTGGCTGGTGGGGGTTCAGTGGGATCTGGTCCCAGTCCCTCATGGTTTCCCTGGCAGCTCCCAGCCCTCCATGCCAGCCATCCATGACCTCGCCGCGTTCCGGAGCGGCTCCTGCTGCCTGCGAGTTATTCATCGTCCTCAGCCACTAATGGACTCCATTCAACTGCTTCTCCCTCGTCCCCCCCGCCACTGTGATTCATGTAGTGGCTGGAAGCAGATTCCTTTTGGCAGTGAGAGTCCCAGATATTTTATATTTACGCATCATTTTCTTCCCGGGATCTCAGTTTTTCCCTTCTCTCATCTCCCCCCTTTCTCCTTGCAGCTCCATCCATGCTCAGATGGGGTCGTGGCTCTGGCTCCATCACCCACCATCCCCTCCCCACATGCTGCTGAGGCTGGGGGGTGCTGGATACATCCCCTCCTGCAGGAATGGGAGGGGGTTGCTCGGAGGTGTTGGCACTGCTCCTTCTCAGCTGTATTTACTGCAGCAAGGAGCAAAGTCCACGTAGCTGTGGATGCAGTTTACAGGTAATTAAACTCAGCTTGGTGAGGATTTAAACATTAATATTGATGCACAAGTTTTTAATAAAATATAGGGAAAGAGAGAAAGAGGTATCGATTCCTATAGGCTTTTCATTTTTTCTTTCCCCGGCTTCATTGTCACAGGGAATGTGTTGATGTGCTGGTAAGCATGAAATTAGGGTGTCCTGTGCTGGCATGGGGTCTGCAGATGGTGACAGATATGATTCCAGAAGGACAAATTGGGAAAGGGTTAGGAAAATGCATTTGGGATTGATGGTCAGGCTGTTCCTGACCCAGCCCTCCTGGGCATCCTCTGTGGTAGGCACAGGCTTGAGGACAACATCCATTTCTTGGGAATGGTGCTGAGCCCCCAAGGTTTCCGTGTCTGCATCCCGCACCTTGCCCTCTCCACGGTGGCTGGCTCAGGACACAACCCCTTTGACCACGCCACTGTCTGTGTGTCTGGGCTCATTCCAGCATCATTCCCATTCCCACTGTAGCCCTGGGGGACCCTGAGATCCCCCAGTCCTGTGGTGCCACCGTGGTCATCCAACGCCTCCACAGCCGTTCCTGTGCCGCACCAGAGGCCGTTAAAAAGATGCTGACGGCCGTTTTTCACTCCCTGCTTCTCTGTATACACACAGGACCCAGCTTTATCTGCTTTCTCGCCAATATTTTTTTATATAACAGTGAAATATTTATATTGTCCAATAAAAGGCAGTAACTTGCAATCTCGTGCAAATTCATCGGAGACCGGGAGCTTCGTTGTCTGAATTTTCCACCCGGCAGTGACCCCTGGTAATTGGCTCCATACATCTTTGGCATCAGGGATTTACATACAGGGAAGGAGGTGATGGATGGCCGGGGTCACTCCCCTGCCCTGTGGCTCCCTGTGCTGGGTTTCCTGCCCCACATCCCATCCTGGCACAGCCAGGTGGGTTTTGGTGATGCCAGGGAGGAAAGAGCCAAATCCCTCCTGATTCAGGGAGCTCAAATCCCCACGGGGCTGGGGTGCAAGGCTGGTTTCATGGGAGTTTGGAGTTTTTTCTGGGACATGAAGATGGAGCAAACTGCAGGTCCTGCAGGCCAGGACCAGCTGCTGATCCTGGGGGAGGCGGCTGCTTCCATCACAAACCAAATTTGCCCCAAAAGTGCCCATTTTGGGAGCAGGATGGGTGGGTTGGGGACGGGATTGAAGCGCCAGCAGCTGCAGCTTGGGGCACAGCTGAGCTTCAGGCAGACGTCTCCTGACCTCAGCCAGCAGCACCTCAGCCCCCAATTTATCAAAAAGCAATTAATGGCCACCCCCCCCGCCCAGGTTTTACGGTGTCTGTCTCTTCCCCCCGACTGCAGGGCAGTAATTAGAGTCTGTCTAATGAGATTTCCTTAGTGGGAATACGTCCTCTCGCCATATCTCCCCACCAGACAAAGCCTTTGCCACAGTTTATGGTGCCAACCTAATTTTTTTTCCAGCTATTTTCACCATGGTACAAGCTGGGTAAGGACCAGGACATCCCCTGGGCTGTGGAATTTACCAGGCAGCACCCAAGAGGTCTCTTCCCACCGCATCCGCCCCATCATTTTTATTCGATTTTATTTTTTTCCTCCATTCCACCAAAATTAAAAAGCCATCTATATCTTAAAAACCATATTTATGAACACTTAAGCATAAGTAAGTCATCGTTGGACGGCTTCCCTCCCTGCTGATGGATGGAATCTGGCACCGGGGTGGACCGGGAGGGAAATCTGGCAATACAATATGCTGTGCTTGACTATTTTGACACTCGGAGTGCGATGTTTTTTTTACAGTTACTGATGAGCTTATGGCACTGCTCCTTTTGGAGAAGCGAGGAGGAGGCTGGGGCTGGGAATATTGATTAGCCAGCTCCTGATTATCTCAACAACCCTCTCGGCTTGCCTTTTCTTTTGCGGGGAATACAGAATTCCTTCAATTATTCATGTGAACCCCCTTGTCGATACCGCCAGCGCGACACCGAGCAAAACTGGTCTGGGGGAATTGTATCCCTCAAATCCAAACTCCAGCCCTCCTAAACCCCCTTTATTTTATCCCCTCCCCTATTTTTCTTGTTGTTTTTGTCCACCTTTTGTTTTTGTTTTGTTCCAGAAGGAGCTTTGTGCCGTTGCTTCGGTGCTGGCAGGGTGGTGGGGGGGAAAGCGTGGAAGCCTCATAAACATTTAATTGAACTCAGTTGGGAATTTAGGAAAAAAATGTACCTGAGGTTCAGGAGGTTTGCTGTTAGGGAATTAACTCGACAGGACGGTGGATTTCCCTCCCCAGCAACGAGATTTTTGGGAGCTGTAGATGTGAGTGACTTACAAAAATGAAGTTAATTGCCCACAAAGGCAAATTTTAACCCTTAACCTTGAGGTTTGGGGATTTCTGGCTCATGCCACCTCTGTTGGGTGGGCAGAGCTGGGGGAAAGGGGCTTCTTGGGGGGGTGCAGCATCCTGCTGGCTGCAGTATCCACCTGGATGCATCCCAGCAGCGTGGGAGGGAATTTTGGGTTTCGAGGCGTTTATAAAAAGCAAACGTTGAGCGTTCGGTGCGGAGCTGCTGGCACCCAGCTCGCAGCCCAGATGGGGGGAGATGGGTTGTTTGTTAGAAAAAATGAATTAAAAAAAAGACGAGAAAGAGGAGGGGAAAAAAAAAAAAGAGCAACTCTAAAATAGCTTTTCTTGGAGGCTGTGTGGGGAGGGGTGTTTCTACCAGCCTGGCTGGGTGGGAGGGAAAACTGGCAGCGTTATAGGGAATGCTCAAAGGAGAGGTGGGCAAGGGGGGCAGGACCTGCCCTCGCCACCCACGGTCCTGGGGATGATCCCAGGCCTTTCCCACCCTGCTGGCTCTTGGGGGGTTGAAATGGGGAGAACCCTGGGAGGGACGGGCTGGACAGAGCTTCCAGGCAGGGCAAAGAGCCACCGGTGCTGGTGGTGCCAGAGGGGGCCAAGATGTGTCTGGCAGGTGCCAGGGTGTGGCCAGGAGATGCCAGGGTGTGGCCAGGAGATGCCAGGGTGTGGCTTGGAGATGCCAGGGTGTGGTCAGGAGATGCCAGGGTGTGGCCAAGAGATGCCAGGGTGTGGTCAGGAGATGCCAGGGTGTGTGCCAGGAGATGCCAGGGTGTGGCCAAGAGATGCCAGGGTGTGGCTTGGAGATGCCAGGGTGTGGCCAGGAGATGCCAGGGTGTGGCCAGGAGATGCCAGGGTGTGGTCAGGAGATGCCAGGGTGTGGCTTGGAGATGCCAGGACTTTTTCAGAACTTGGCATGGCATGACCAGGAGGCCCAGTGACACAGCCAGGAGGTGCCATGGCCAGGAGATGCCGTGATGGAACCGGGAAGTGCCATGGTGTGGCCCTGAGAGGCCGTGGCACATCCAGGAGATGCCGTGGCACAGCCAGGATCCCCTGGATGAGGTTGCAGTGGGGGATCTGAGGAGAAGCTGAGCCCCTGGGCTTGGACAGCGTGGTCCCAGCCCATCATACTGCCAGGGAAGATTTCTCCATCCTTCCCCAGGTGCTCCACATCCACGTGAGCCTTGGCTTTGGTCCCCCATGTCTCATGGCACTTCAGGACACCTCTTTTCTCCCTGGCAATTTAGTGTTTTCTTCAGGGGCTGCTTCCCCTGCTCCTCTAATGTGCTTGGATGGAAACCCCTGGAGAGCTGCTGGTATTCCGAGCTCGCCAGCAGCGACACATTAGGATCTGTCATCTGCTGAGCGTTACCTGGCTTTAAATCTGTCTCTTTGGAGCTAGGGAGCTGCATAGGAAAATATTAAAGTAAACAATAAGTGGATTTACACAAATGTGACTGATTTCCATATTTTTCATCACTTCATTTTATTACTGGGTTTACGGATATGCTCATTTATTTATAGGGCAATCCAGTATTGATTCATTCCGATGCACTGTGCATAAACACATAAAAGAGAGTGATAACAATAGGAATACATTTTCAGTCTTTTAAATACTGCATTTTTTCCGATAGCCTTCATTAGATCCGCTCCAGGAATATGAGCAATGTCCTTTGGGAAGCCCAGCCGGCCCCTGGGCCCAAGTGGCTCTGGATTTATGGGGGTGTCAGGGAGAGCAGGATGCGATTCCCAGCGCAGCAGCGGCTGCTTCCCCAGCTCTGCCACCTTCCTCCCTCCAGGGAGTTCTTCCACAGGAGGTTTTGGGAGGGTTTTATCCCAAAAGGTGGATTCTGCTCCCTTGAGGTTGGGTTTCTGGGCTGCTCTGGTGCCAGGCAGAGTGCTGCTCCTCAGGGCTCAGTTCTTTCCCTTTTTTGCCTCTTTTCCCTTCCCTTTTTCCACTTCCCTTTTCCCACTTTCCTTTTCCCTTTCCCTTTTGCCCTTCCCTTTAATCCTTCTCTATTTTCCTTCTCTTTTCAAATATTTTTCCTTTTTCCTCCTTTTCATCTTTTTCTTCTCTTTTCTCTCTTTCTGCTTTTTCCTCTTTTCTGTTTCGTCTCTCTTTTTCTTCCCCCTCCCCTTTTCCCCTCTTTGTCCCTTCTTTCCTTCCTTTT
>VZUA01033875.1:0-14934 GCA_013401035.1 Horornis vulcanius | reverse complement strand
AAAAAAAGGCACAAAGTACAAAGAACAGACTTGGTATATGTGATGGATTTGGAGTTTTTTCCTTCCTACACTAATTTGTTCAGTGACTGTTATAAATTATTCTTGTTTAGTAAGAATAAGTTTTTGGGGTATAAATGAATTTGGGAGTGAGTTACCTAAATATTTTAAATGACTCCTACTTTGAAGGGTAAGAAAACTCTTACAGCTGTCTGTTTAACATAACACAGAATGCTTTCACTCCTGCTGCAGGCCTGGCTCAGATTGCTTAAATACTTAAATACTCTGTGGGGTTCTTGGTGTATCTACTTACTGAAATTCAAACACTTGTCTCAGCATATTTCTATATTTCTGCTTTTTCTCTTGGTAGACTTTTTTAAAATGCAGTTTGTTTTTAGTTCATGGGGTCTTAAAAAAAAAAGTTTCTGGAACTTTTTTTATCAACAAATAATTTCATAAATATTACCAAATAATCAAATGAGGTCATGATCATGAGGTTGAAGATACTCTTCAACATCAGAGGCTTTTATAAAGTGATTTGTTAGGAAAAATCCCAGGTGTTGGGTCTCTTCCAGATACAGAGATCCCAAGTTCCTGGGTTTGTATTCAGGCATGACAGCGAGCTATTCCCTCTTGTGCTCTTTAATAAGGGTCTGACACTCCTCGTCAGCAAAGATCCCTTGATCCACATGCAAGTGTAAGTTAACCTTGGTGTGCTGCCCACATTCCAACTCTGGTAATAGCTTTCTGTCTACCTAAATTCCCTGGGCAATTTTAATGAGAGGAGATATTTTTCAGTGTTGTACAGCTTCACAGAAACACTGCACAATGCTCCGGGACAGGCTGAGAAAGAGCTTTATTCCAACTGAGCAGCAGGGGGAATTTAAGAGCAGAGTGTAATTACTGAACTTGGAATTTGGCCAACGCACAACTGGACTGCTTTGCTACCTACTCATCTGCTGCATTCCTGGTTTGGAGAGTTATACCCACCGTGAAGAACATTTTAGAGAAAATAATGCTGGTTGTTGAATGTTGGGATATTGTCAGTTCCATTCTCTGTGCTGCATATGGATGTTTAAGTTCATCACTCTCATCTGCTTCCTTCAGCAGCACCTGCTCCACCTGGGCACTGCCACAGGGCCAGACGCACTTTTCTTCTCTGAATTAGTTTCTGTGTTGCTTGTTAGTAATTCCAACAACAGTCAGGAGTGTGCTACTTCCATGGCAAACCATTAAACATGCAGCTCTAGTTCTACTGAATGAAAAGGATATCAGGGAAAAAGGGAAGAGGCTTTGGTTCTGTTTCTGCCTTTGTTTATAGACGCTGTTGGGTAATAACGTTTGATTCAACATACACCATTTCCATTTGACCTCACGCTTGTTCACTTACCTGCTGGAAAATTCTGGGTACATTGTTTGGGGCAGATGCATCACTTTTTCCCAAAACAAGATTTTTATGCAATTGCAGCAGCAGCATTAATACATTCACAGCGTTGGAGCAGGGTCTATAATTCATTGTGTGCCTCACAGCAACACATTGAAGCTGGTTGTTTGTCAGTCAGGATCACTCACTTGTCTGAGAGAAGATGAAGTGAGAATTTAAAATCTAGGCTGGATCTTTCCATGTCATAGGAAAACTCATAACTTAGCCTAACTCCACACAATTTTGCAAGTAGCCATTTATAAAACAGACTAAATTAAAAATCAAGAGCTGAGCAGCCCTCAGCTGAAGAAATGTAGGATGAGAATAAAAATCTTCCAAGTACATTGCTTAACCAATTTCTTAACTTATGCAGAGCAGATCAAAGCCATGTGTTTGAGAGGCTGGTGCTGTCCTTCGATCAGGCATCCTGAGATGTACAGTCTTTTCTGGAGATCTGTGGCAGCTTTCACCAGTCTTTTAAAATCCTTGCATTTTTCGCTTTTCCATCGTAGGAAAAAATACTATTTTCAAGGTGAATGATGAGATTTTATATTATAATATAAACACTTAGACATAATATTCAGTAGAAGAGGCAAAAGTGACTAATTGTTGTAAAGAATCTTACCAGGTAACAGTGTCAGCATCTTTCCTTGGCTCCTGCTTTTCTTTTTAGTAGCTGAGATTGCAGAGAAGTAGAAGAGAGGCTGTTGTGATGCCATTCAAATATTTATTATTCATTAAAGAACTGCCCCATGAAAGCCATGAGTTGTGGTTGGTTATTTGTTTGCTAATCCTTCAGCACGAGTGGACTGAACACTGGTCAGGGACTGGAAATGCACTAGGCTGGTTAATAAGAGGGATAAGGTATCTGCAGTTAATCAATAGAATGAGATTAATTGAAGATCAGGGCTCAGAGAACCCTGGACTAGATCACTGTACTTGAATGAATCTGTGTAGAGCTACTGTAGGATGTGGACTTGAATAAACCAAACAGACCCGTTGATCCTGCTGAGTACTCATTTCTCTCCTGCCACCTCTCATGCCAAATCATTTTTGCACGTGGCAGATCACGTATTTTACTGGAACAGCCCATCACGTTCTGTCTGACTTCCTTACCACTCCTGATGGAAAAAGAGACAATGAGCCCTTCAGCTTTAAATTTTGCAAAATGAAGATGCTTTTTATTATTCAGATTTTGAGGCTGTTAACTCTAAGATTTCTAGCTATCCTTTTCCTGATTGCATCATCCTGTTTTAATGGAATGTTTGCTCATTTTATTTAAGTAATTAGACCCTGTGCTCTCTCTGCAGTGGGTTCTGGGTCCTGTGGGTGATAGCAGAGAGTGCTTTTGTGCTGTAACTGGGTTATAAAGGGGGGTGTGCTTGCTATTACAATGCCAGAGCTGCCTGTTGCCTAAATTGTGTTCTGCAGTTCCAACTGCTGCTTTGGAAAGCTCAAATTAAACACATGCAGAGAAAAAAAATCCCCTCTCTGCACTCCACCTCTGAAGAGGCCAGTGCTGCCCTTTGCACACCGTGCCTCTACCCCTGGGCAACTGCACAAAGTGAGCTTTGGCCTTCGCTTTCAACAAAAACTTTTGTACCACTCACGATCTGAGGACAGTGCCAGAAGCAATGGCAGCACTACAGCAAGGAAATGAAAGAAAAGGATTAAAACCCTCTTCAACTCTGTTGTCTCTACTCCCCCTGGTAAAATCCATGCCTGCCTACACCTCCAAGTGTGTATCCTGCAATTCTTTGACACAAAATGCCAGTGTTAGTTTGTAGGTGCTGGTGTGTGCACACATCTGTGTGTTTCACACCTACTTTAAACACACACCACTGTTTGTCAGAGCAGGGAAGCCCTCGGGAGAACCTCGTGGCAGCAGATCCTCTTCTGTACTCATCACTCTGTACCCTCTAAACCATCAAACCATCAAACCTGCTGCTGTGGTGGAACAGCAAAGAATCTTCTTTTTGTCCCATCTTCCCCTGCTTAAGAATAATCTCTTAGGGATGTTTAGACTGGGATTACGCCAGATGAGGTTAATGATGAGACTTTTAACAACTGCCATGAAAATACACCGAGGTCTCTCTTGTTGGAATGGTGAAACACCTGCACCTCTGGGATGTTACTGACAACTGGTGATCCCTCCAATAGTTCTTGAAATGTTTAAACCTTGGGGAATCACCCTGGAAAAAGCCAAATGAATTTCTACTGCTTGAATATCGAAATCACTTTTTCAGTGAACAGTTAAAGAAATAACAGATTGGCCCTTCTTCCACTTCTCCTTAATTGGGGCAGTTAATGCTATTAAACAGATCTTCTTCCTCGTGCAGGTATAATTATCCTTTCCAAAGCATTTCCACTGATTTGCCTCAGGGTTTTAAATACTGCNTTTTTTTTTTTTTTTTTGGTCAATGCTAAAATTAATCTTTAGTCATTACCATTGCTATCAAAGCAGGGAAAATGAGCTTCCAGAAGTTTTACTATTATTTTTCAGCAGTTCTAACCAAATCTTTTGTACCAGGCTTTACCCAGTTAAAATTTCATCCATGCCAGGCAGCCTGACAAGATCCACATCTCATTTGCATGATGATCCCTGGTCCCTGAGGGATAACACTCCTACAGCCCCACTCCAGCACCAATCAAGCACCACAGAAACAATTAGGGAGACTTTGCATTATCTGAATGAAAGATTGAATTATGAAAATGTGCACTGCTAATTTTCTCCTGAGGTTTTTACATGTGGGCCCAGCAGTACTGGTGGTATATGCACCCAACCTTTTTTCAGGTGGTTCTTTTGAGACAAATTTATCTTTTGAGATAAATGCTTGTCCTTGTAAGGCTTGAAGTGAGAAATCTCAGCATGTCTGCTGCTCTGGTTGCACCCAGAAAAGCTACTTGGAACAATTAGAGGGCAATGAAAAGCACACTCCTTATTTACAGCCTCTTCACACGTGTTTTGGAATTAAATTTGGCATTGAATTTTATGGCAACTTTTAGAGGAACAGTTTTACAAAAAACTTCTGTTTGGTCCAGTAACTTCATTTTCTGGATTTTAAATCTAGTTTTTAAAAAACATCAACAACAGAGATAATATGCAGCAAGAGTTAATACCTATTAAATTCTTAAAGAGCATCCTCTAACTGGTATCTCAGTGGGGAAGGGGAGGGCAAAGGACAGTTAGCACGTAACACAACTCAGTGCATCAAGGCAGGATATTCTAGTGCACAACGTTTGGAAAAAATCTTGATAACAATGAAAAGCATTTTTGGATCTTTTAAATGAATGCAAACTCCTGATAGTTCAGCTGGCCAAACAGCCTAAGTGGAATTAAATCGAATTTCTTACTTGCAGAGGGTGATGGAGTGCATTTTTTCAGCCAAAGATTTTAGCCCAGCATTCATGAGCAGAAGCGAATTACACTGAAACTTGAATTACAATACTATCAATTAATAATAAGTTTCCCTTGGATTTATATAAAAATCAAATTTTTTAATATTTTATAGTGAATTTTTTTCATTTGAAGCTGAAGACTGTATATTTTAACTGACAACTTTTTAATTGTGATGATCAAAATTGGTAGCAGAGAGACTTCAGTTCCAAATACAGAAGTATCTGTACACCAAGCACAGAAAAACAGTTTTTATATTCAGAGTTAAACACTTTTCATTACTTTTATTGGATTTGGCATTTGCTTGGGTAATTTCATACATGTACAAACCTCATTCAGTTCAGAACAATGACTTATATAAAGAGATACACAAACACTAATGGACACACCCACACAAGAAAATTGTACCTGTTAAGGAGTTAATTGTTTAATTGTGCTTAGGAAATCACTTATGACCTCTAAATAGGTCTTCTGCAGTCTTAAAATTTTAAAATTTGCTTTCTGGTCTTCTTCTGAAACGAGAATTACAGTCTTTTTTTGTAGAAGAGATGAGGCTTGTAAGCAAAAACTGAGCTACAAAACTGTCTTAATCTACCTCTTTTTACGATGGAATATTCTATTTCCTCAAGGAAAAAAAAAGTTGTATGCACACAGCTTCATTAAAATTCAAGAGAGGCAATAATATAAATTACAAGTTAGAATGTTTTTTTCCATTACACATCTATTTAGAGGAAAAAAAACATTACAACTTTCCAATTGCTCAACTGTTTACCAGATTTTCATCTAGAGATATATTTAGTGTTGGTATTTGATAGATCCTATAATTACCTGTGCTGTATTTGCTGCTTGTCTGCTTTGAAATTTTAATTGCAAGTATGATACTTGGGGAAACTTTAGAAAAGCAGAATGTAGAACACAACTTTTAGCCTTATCCTTGCACACTGAAAAATCCATTGATTTTAAGAATTTAGCCAAGTCAGGAATGCAGGAATAGCTCTTACATCCTCTATGCAGACAGAGTTAAATAATGCATTGGAGAAACAAATAATTGCAAAAAGAAACATGCAAAGAAAAATCCCCAAATCAGTATGCTTTCAACCAACTCAATACAAACTAGAGAGACTGAGGTGGAAAAATGACAGAAGAAGTGGTAGAAAGCCTTAATGGCTTAGGAATGGAGAATTCTAGAGAGAGAAAACAAGAGAAGCAAGCAAATACAAAGTCTAGTAAGGACATTGAGAGCTTTCATCTCAGTTCTTCATTTCTTGACAGCTGGGACACACACAAGCCTTGGGTTAGACAAAGTGCTTTTCTGCTGCTACAGCTCAGCTGGCTTTGTGACTGGAGCAGACAGTCACAAAAATTAATGCTGTGTTACTGACTGACAGATTTTACTCTTCGTGCTTCTTATGGTAATGGAGCCTGGGCAGGTCTTAAAGGAATTGTGTCAGAGGAAATGATAAGATTATCACAAAATAAAGTTCCTTCTTGGCCTGGACTGCAACAACTGGTCACTACTTATTTCCCTTGGAAATGAACATCAATGCTTAAGAACTGTCACAGGAGGGCTCTGGTAATAAAAAAATGAGTGCCTCAACAAACACTGAACAATACTCAGCTGTGCTCATACACAGAGGATGTGGCTCTGGAAGGCAAAGATTTGTGTTTCTTTACCTTTCACAACAACAGGGCCTCTGTTTACATCCAAGGCACCAGGGCTTATGTGCAGCCTGGGCTGCCCTGTCATTACCACACATCCCAGCCTCACCCTCCCTCAGCAAATAACCTGTTTTTCACATCACATCGCTCAAGATGTGCTTGTCAGCCAGAGGAGTAGGACAAGAGCTACACATTAAGTTAGCAGCTTGCCATGTTCTTGGGAAACACATCACTTCTGCTCCTACCATGGCAGCAGATCTGACTGCTCCCTGCCCAGGAGTGTCACCAGCACTTAAGTGGCAGGAAACACTTTCCATTTCAGACTCTCAAAAACAGAATTGTAAAATCAATCAGGTTGGAAAACACCTCTGAGATCATCGAGTCCAACCTGTGACAGATCCCCACCTCGTCAACCAGCCCAGAGCACTGAGTGCCACATCCAGTCGTTCCTTGAACCCCTCCTTGGGAACCTATTCCAAAGTTTAGTCACCTTTTCTGTGAGGAAATTGATCTTCACGTCCAACCTGAACTTCCACTGGCACAACTTGAGCCCATTTTGTCTTATCCTCATGCATGTTACTTGGGAGAAAGACTGACCTCCATCTGGCTCCAAACTACTTTCAGGGAGTTGCAAAAGTGAGAAGGTCTTGACTCAGGGACTGCTCTCAGCCATGAGGTTGTTGCCCACAAAATGGGATTGTTACCTGGTGTGCAACAAGGCAATAGTTACACTCTTGAGATACTTTTTGTTTCAGAGCTGCACTCCAGTTCTTGGAGTCCCCAAATCAAGCAGAACCACCAGACTTTTCCTGCCATCATTTATACGTAAGAATTCAGAGTTAGTACCTTTCCAATCACAGCCCTTCTATTATGATTGATTACTAATTTATATGCAAGTTACAAAGCCCCAGATGACTTCTACACATGCTCAGGAAAAGGGTCTTCATCTGGGCAGGGTCTTTTTAAGTTGTAGGTATGGTTTTTATTATAATTATCATAGTTCAGCTATATGGTACACAAACTTTGAGTACTCTGCTGACTTCGCAATGTGTACACAGATCTACATCAATACCTTGATTTGCTGCATCCTTAAACCTTCTTGGTTCCCGGATGTCCTTGACTAGGGGAAGCTGGCTGCTGCCTGTTCCACTGATTTAGGCTTGAAAGCATACAAAGATCTTACATCAAAGAACACCCTGATTTTAAATAATCCCGATATTTTCCACATTTTGCAACCAGATGACACGACAACACCGCGGGCAAAGTCAGGGTTAAGGCACTCAGGAGAACGGGCTCTACGCCTGATGAGGGGTGCCCCAGCTCCCCGCGCTGCCACAAAATGGCGGGCGCCGCCTGAGGGGAGCGGCGGCGGCGGGAACGGCGGCGGCCCCGCCTGAGGGAAGGGACGCGGGGCCACGGCGGCCGCTGCAGCGGCGCGGCGCCCGTCCCACCTCCCGCTCTCCGCTCCGGCTCTGTATCGACACCGGCTCCGCGGCCCGGCCCCTCCGCCGCCGCCTCCCGCGGTGGTGAGTAGGGGAGCCCGGTGGAGGAGGTCGTTCCCGGTCCCTGGGACGTGCAGCTGTGAGGCGGCCGGAGCTGTCCCCCGCCTCCCCGCCCGCCATTACCCGGGCGGGCGCCTCAGAGTGACTCGTCTCCCTCATTCCCCGCTCCCGGCTCCTCACATCAGCCCATGTCACGATAATCGCGGTTACCCCCGAGGGTGGCGGGGCTGCGGGAGAAGCAAAGACCGCGATCGGAGCCAGAGGGTGACAATGAAGGCGGCGGGGCCGCTTGGGCGGGAGGGCCCGGGTCTTGTCCGTGCCAAGGCATTTCCATGTCCCTGAGCTAGAGGCTCCCGGCTGGCAGAGACTTGGTTTAGCTGTGTTTTGTTTGTAGGCCAGGAGAAAGTACGAACAACGTGATCACAGATCCTGGTTGTCCTCATATACAGGAATGGCATCGGTGGGCAGGAGCCCAGTGTGGAAAGGTGGTGACCCACAAGGGACGCCTGCAGTCACTCTGATCTGGCGGTAATAAAAGTGAAAGGAAAAAAGTTAATCGCACCTTGTTTTATTCTCAGGGATGCAAGATACCGATCTCTTTCACAGTCGGAAGCAGATTGATGTCTTACAACTGTAACCGGATGCAGTTGTGACTGTGACCTTTTTTTGTGTAATGTAGATGTTGACAAAACAATACACAGTATCCATTCGGGGAAAATGAAATAACGATGCACAGTTTCTTGTTTGGGTGAGCTTCTTAATACCAGTCTGCTCTTTTTTATTTTATTTTATTTTTTTCTTTGTTTCAGGGTAACCAACCAAAGAAGTTATGAATATCATCTGTGGTCTAAAGCTGCCGGGCAGGAACTGTATTTTGTCTCATTTGGCTTCTTTGTGCAAGCAGCGGAAGTGCAATAATCTCTCTAGGTCTTACACAGGATGGTGCCGAACTCAGGGTGACAGAAATAGATGCCAAAGGTTGGATTTGAGTGAAAATGCTAGAAACTGTTTTTTAACTGGAAACCCTGACCCCTACAGAAACATCATTAGTAAAGGACTGAGATGTCTTTTGGATGTCCCACATACAAGTGGGCAGGAAGTGGACAGGAATGCACACCATGGTTCGGGAAGGTTGTGCTCCCAGTCTTCTCAGCTACTGGGGGAGAAGATCCCATCCCTCCAGATCAGTTCTGGAGGGCAACCTCCACTTGACTTTCCTGCTTGGAACATTCAGATCAACAGGTCTTTTCACACATCACCATCACTGCAGGCTGCACCAGTTCCTCTTTTCTGGATTATTGTGAAGCCAGCTCAGAAATTATTTGCCATCATTCTTGGCAGGTAAAATACACTGTTACTTTCCTCTCAGTGCAAGACCCATCATGCAAAGTGTGAGTGTGGGGAGGATGGGAGGTGTGTTTTTAGTGTTTTTTTGCTGGCAGTTTGCTCAACAAGAGGTGGTTTTTTTCCATTATCAGAGGTGTTAGAGGTATTTTTTGCTCTTTTACTTCTCATTTACATATGGTGATGAACCAAGACACTAAGGAGCATTCTTTTTTCTCCTGGGGGAGGGAAGAAATGCAGTGGAGTGGAAGCCAATTACAGTACAACCCCTCATAAGCTCCTACATGACAGGAGGCTGTAATAGAGGATACAGTAACACATTCCTTTTCAACAATGTCCTAAATTAACACTGTTTGTATCTTACAGGAGCATAAGAAATTGGTGGAAGGCACTTCCTCCTAATAAACGGGAACTCTTCAAAGAAAGTGCAAGAAAAAACAAATGGAAGATCCTGCTGGGTGTCAGCAGCTTAGGAGTTGTATTTGTCATGTTTTATTTTACCCACTTGGAGGAGACGCCCATCACTGGGCGTGCTCGACTGTTGATGTTTGGCAAAGAGCATTTTAGGGAACTGTCACAGATGGAATATGATATGGTAAGATTTTAGGCAAGAAATTGAAAGTATTCAAAAACTGTTGCTGTTTTTTAAGTGATGAGATAGTCCTGTTAATGAGATGGGCAAACAAACCTCGTAGTATCCTTGATGAGTTTTGAACTTCATGCTCAGAACCCTGCAGAGTCCCTTCTTCTGTTTCCTCCTCCTCCTTTGCCATCCTTTTTTAGAATTCCCTTTCCACTAGAAGCACATAGTGGTTACAGGCACATAACATGCACATAACAAACATTCTTCACTGTTTCTTGTCCATTGAACTAGTCCCTGTAATTTTGAGTTCTGTGATTCCCTGTTGTAAAGTGAAACTTGCTAAATCATATCCAAATGTATCCATATTCCCATCTGACAGAGACATGAGATAAGAACAGAACAAGTACAAGATTATTTTCAAACTACATGTTTTATATACATTTGTCCACCTTAAAAATTAGGACCAATGGATTTATTTTTTTTTTTTCCAGTGGATGGATCAATTCAAAAATCAAATGTTACCTGAGACAGATGCACGCTACCAGGTTGTGGAGAGAGTTGTTGGGCATTTGTCTGAAAGCAACAAGGACGTCCCCCAAGTTGCAGCTCTCAAGTGGGTGATCCACGTGGTGGATGAACCAGGTGTAAATGCTTTTGTGCTTCCAGTAAGTTGTACACCACACAAAAAAAGTAATAATATTGAAACAGCACTTGATATGTCTCCCACTTAATTTTTATTCTCTTTGTTTACAGAATGGTCAAGTGTTTGTTTTTACGGGGTTACTGGATGCAGTTTCTGATATTCATCAGCTGTCATTTATTTTGGGACATGAAATAGCTCACGCTGTGCTGGAACATGCAGTAAGTCTATAAAGAAAACTGTCTAATATTCTTGAATTATTAATTCTAATTACTCTAGTTATGATTTTCCCTATCATTACCAACCAAGTTTTCACTGTGTCTCTATCTAATTAATGCAAAATTGAGTTTGAAATTAGTAGATTCTTATTATTCATGTAGCACTTAATAACTGTCAGAAGACCTGTGGTGGTCCTTGTTAACACAAAGGCTGCCAGGGCTTTATTCACAGCTGTACAGGTGGATTATGACTCACTTTCAATAATCTTTTAGAGCTTGGTCTGCAGATCCCTGTCTCATAGCACAGACATAAAGAACTGGAGGTAGTCAGCAACACTGTTACTCCAATAATTGTCAGTACCTGCAGAAGTGGATACACTTTTTAGAAGTATCTTTAAATACTTGATACTGTTATTATTGTAGCACACAGTTTTAGAATGTCAAATTCTAGAATACCCAGAGCTTGGTTCTTGTATTGATTTTGAGTGAGCAACAGTTCACTTCATGGTTTCTTAGGCTTGGTTCAGCCAACCAACCCTTTAAACTGCTAAGAAATATTTCTGATAATAAAAAGAACTTATCTTGTTTGTATGGAATCTGTGTCACCCAGCTGGCACAGAGAGAAGTATTGCATGATCCTGCTTGTAAATGCTCTGATCAATTTGTTGCAGTATCAAATAGAGCTCTGGAAAACAGAATAATTTCTTGGATTCTGAATTTGAAAGAAAGCAGCAGAAAATAGAAGATAAATACGTTATATGTACTGTCCCCTTATGCCATTAGTGATCCTGTCTCAGTGATGTCTTATCTCTTCTCAAATTAATGTAAAGAACAGTCTTCAATGTATTTTTATAGATTTTTCATTCACACTGAGGTGTTTCATGGCCTTTTTACTGAAGAACTTTTTCTGCTTGTTGCCTCCATCCTACCTCAAGCTTTGAATTTTCTCAGAGAGGTTGATAGGCAGAATGTATTTGTTCCAGCTGTATTTATGCAGCTCATGTGAATTTTGGCCTGGAAGTACTNGCTCTGTTCCAGAGGTTCCACAGGAAAAAAAAATCAGTGATTTTTAAAGTGTTTCCAAATTCTGTTATATTCTAGAGAAATGTCAGACAGTAAGGAATGAAAATGGGACAATTTCTGTTTGCAGGCAGAGAAAGCCAGCCTGGTTCACTTCTTGGATTTTCTTTCACTCATCTTTCTCACTATGATTTGGGCCATCTGTCCTCGTGATAGTTTGGCAGTTGTTGGCCAGTGGATTCAGAGCAAGTTGCAGGAGGTGAGACTGACATTTCCTATTGTCCTTCCTGATTTCCTTGGAAAGATATTTTTAATCTTTTACTGCACTAAATAGTAAGTTTGGGGGAAATGACATGAGGAGAAATGTAAGCAAAAATTAATATTAGAGTCTGTTATGGAATGAGATATGTTTTTATAAATCTGGTTCTGCTTTAGTTGATGTTGATTTTCATTTGTCATGTTGAAGAACTTTAGGTTTCCCTTAATGACTGGATTTAGATGCACAGGCTGCAGGAACCTGCTTGCCAATTAAGACAGATGATTGTCTTTTAGGAAAGTAAGTTGCCCTTTAAAATTGTATATGATAAAATGCCATGTTTTTATTTTAAGTAGTTAAATTCTTCCTAAACAAAATAAAATATATGGAATTCTTTAAATATATTGTTAGTGGTAAGAATGGTTTCCAGGATTAAAAAATTGAGAATCTAAACACCCTTTATAAAAACCATGCTACAGTACAAGTTACTAAAATAATCTTTTCAGCCAGTAAATTTTTGAGCAAAGTAAAATTCAGAGGCTTCCTGGTGCCAGTTTTCTTCAGCAGTTTAATTTATTCTCTGGACAGTTACTGATCCATTTATTTTTTAAAAAAGTGTGGTTTTTAAAATAGAAATTTGCTTAGATCATAAAACTGGAATCTGAATTAAAGTGAAAGATCTCTTTGGTTGCTTTGGCTCGATGCTTTTCCTGAGATTTCCCTCAGTTCCTCAAAAACATGAAATTAAACATAACCAATCTGTTTTGGTAGTTCTTATGCTAATGGGTGGATGTGTGGATTCTGAACATAAATTATCTCTAAAGAGCTTGGATATTTGCACAAGTAGCTAAGAAACCAATACATTGATGAATGCTAGCCAGCATTTTGAAGAGCTGAATTTGGCAAAAACAAAGTGCAAATGAATCCTGAGACTGCTCACAATTTAGACAGCAAGATTCAACTCCCTGTCAGCATCTCTTCTCCTCTCCACAGAAAATGGGTATTTTAGCATCATGGATTGCAGTTGTGCTTTAGATTGGAAAGGGAATCTGGGTTTAAGCTCCAAGTCCTGTGCAAAGGAAACATCACCTGTGAGATACTGTCCTGGTTTAAAAGGCTGATCAAACTTCAGTAATGTTCAAGTGATAAATACTTGCAAAGCTTTCATCCCATAGACAAAAGAAGCTGAATAGAAAATTTAGGGTTTTTAGTCACCCAGGAATGCCGTGTCTGTTTCCCTCATTCAGTAGTTGCCTGTTGTGTTTACATGAAAGTGAATCGTTCTGCATATTTTCTCAGGATGTTTCTCTTCCTCTTCTTCCATAACTGCATTTCGCTTTTTAAAGCTTTAGCACCATTCTGTGAAAGGGCTATTTAAGCCATGCTGTGGTACTTGCTTCTGTTTCAATATTTGTTTTTCTCTTATGTCCTTAGAGGCTTGACTTTTTGACCTGCTGACTACTGTGTATTTTTTATTATTGACTCTAAGTGTTTCCCAGTGATTCTTTGTAGGCCTTTGGGCATATGAGCTTCAGTTCTACCTTCCCCCCAAAGCTAATGGTCTTATTTTTTCCCTTAATAAATTGTTAACTTTTCTTATGAAATTTATTTGGGGTTGTTCCTTAAATGTGTATTTCTGGACTGAAGCATATTGGCTTTGTTATAGAGCAGCAGTTATTTTATGTGGGAACTAAAGCCTAGGAATTATTCTTGGAATAACACCAAGCATGACTCTGAGTTTTATTGATGCCCCACACACCAGTATGTACAGATGCAGGACTTCATACTCCTTTCTTGTCCACCTCACACCATAAGATTTGTATTTCATGTGAAAATTGGTGATTTTATCTAGTCAACATCCCTGAAACTCCCTTTTCTTCAACATACACAGGCAGCTCTGATAATTGATTTAAAAAGTCAAATTTGTTTTCTTTTTTGTGTCCAATTTCTGACACGGATTGTACATCAGAAGTTCTAATTTTTCATTCCAGCACATTCACAAAGGATTTTTTAAACCATTTCATTTTTCAGTAGCTGATGAATACCACTGTATGTTAGATACCTCAGGACTCTTTTGTACGTTACCAATTTCATTTCCCTGACTAAAAAATGTTTAATAATTAATCAAATAGTTTATCTGGCTAACTAGGAAATGGTGCTTCAGGAATATATGACAGACTAGCCAGGGGTTTCTTTGCTGTTTAGTGAATATATGTGCACCAACAGACCTGGAGCTCTTTTCAAGGCAATAAAAACATGTATTCCACTTCAAGGAATTACTTTATCATCAGAGGATTTTAAAAATATATTTATAATTGCTATATTTAAGGTATGTATGGAGACCAAGAATTTAGAAAGTGACCTCATCTTCTAAACCAGCATGTTTGGCTTTTAAAGCCAGCTTTGGTTGGCTTCTATTTCTGACTTAGGAAAGAAAAACTCTCAGTTCTACTTTGGAAAGCAGCAAAAAGTTACAGTTTCCTTTATGCACTCAAGGGACTGGACTACTTCTTTGGTGCTCTTCATTTCAAACTGGTTTGTGCTTTGTTGTTTGATTTTTGGTGTTTTTTCTCCTGAAACTTCTAAGGAGGACAAATTTCTATAGCCAGATAAAGACCTGATAAAACCTTTTTGAGCTGATAAACCTTTCTCTCTTCTCTCACCTTGCACATTTGCCATTCTTCAGTTCACATTTCCTAATGGATGACTAAACCAGGATGTTGTGACAGGTTCCTTATCTCTGCAGGAGCAGGCTGTTTAAACAAGTCCTGATTTGCATTTACTATAACATGACAGACTAGGGTAAGGCTGCCCAAATCTACACAAGTTACATTTGAGAAAACCACCACTGTCTCTTAATGTATTTTAATGCTCTAGAAAAATGTGAAAGGACTT
>VZUA01033873.1:4126-25416 GCA_013401035.1 Horornis vulcanius | reverse complement strand
TTTTTGTTATAGGTGCTGAATGAGGCAGTAGGAGCTCTGATGTATCACACCATTACCCTTTCTCGTCAGGATCTGGAGAAATTCAAAGCCCTCAGGGTCATCGTGCGTATTGGCAGTGGCTATGACAATGTTGACATCAAATCTGCTGCAGAATTAGGTATGATGACAACATTAGGTATCTGTTGTGATCAGAACTGATTGTGAAATGGAAACTGCACGTGTTTTTGTGCATTATAGCTGAGTGCATTTAAAAACTTTTATGTACAAAGATTTGGAGCTGCTCGGTATCAACTGTCTTTAGGAAGCTGACCAATAGACAGCTGGTAGGTGGCTTAAAAGAAAGATTCTTAGTTTTCAGATTGCTCTGCTTTAGATGTTGATGTCTTTGTTGTTTCTTGGGATTCTGGAGCCTGAATATGGTGTCTAGGTAACTTTGGTCTTTTTGTGACCCCTGAGCAAACTGATGTCTGAAAGCCACCTGCAAATGCTGATGCAGGATAAACTCACTGTAAATGCTTCATGAGTTTTCCTCTTAATTTTGTATATGAAAGGAGGTTCTGATACAAAACTTTAGTAGTTATCCCTTTAGAACCCTAAGCATGTGAAAAGTGTCTGGATCAAGTGATGAAAAGGTGCTATTTATTAAACAGATGGCAGTGAGACTTCTGGACCTTTTAGCCTCCTAGGTGAGATGGATCACTTAAGTACCCTTCCCCTTCATTTTTAAGTTTGACAGGTGTAAGGGATTCGAAAGCTTCCTTAATGTAATGCAGGTCTTGTTAAGCTTAAATCAAATACAGGTATTAGCATATAAAATTGAAATAGGCAAGCATTGCAATTTTCAGATCTGTAAGAACAGGTGAATTGCTAATAAGTGAAGATTGTGTGTTGGGCTAGTGCTTGAATTAGGTCAAAAGAGCCTTTTCATTTGGATGATTCAGAGGAATAGTTTCAAGAGTTCTTGTCAAGGTCCAGCCTTTACATATTTGTGCTGAGTTTGGAATCTAACCTAGTCTTACATTTCGCTGCTTAAGTTCACTTTCTTTGATTCATTCAGATTTAAAGATTTCCCTTTTCTCCCACTGCGCACTCATTAATCCAAGGTGAAATGAGTCAAAGTTCTTTCACCATCAGACCGTTGCTTGCCACTTTTGCTTTGGAATGATAGTGTGATGACCCTTACATGTGGCCAGATTTACTTTTTCAGGGACAATCATTGGTTATTTTCATGCTTAGCCAGGCCTTTTAATTCATTCGGAGGTAAGATACTGTTCCTTGTGTGTTCTGAATCTTCAGACCAGAGGGCTGTTTTCTGTGTATGTGTTTTTTCACATTTAGGTAATAACACTGCATGTTAACACAAATCTGTATCTGGCTGTGAAACAGATGGATGCACGGGGCTTGTCCAGGGTTGAATTATATGGTAATCAGTGAGTTAAGAGAAATTGGGTTTTTCTATCACCCCTACTCATGTCCTCTGAGTTGTCTGTGTGGCATTATGACAAAATTGGAAATAATTTGATAAACAGTCAGATATTGGGATTGTCTGTGGCCATTGCTCTCCTAATTCTCATGGGAAAGCACGGTCTGAGTTTAGCCAAGTGTCTCCTGTGGCTCGCTTACAAAACGATGCCTTCAACCATTACCTAGATTTTATTTCCAGTTTTTACCTAGACGGTGGACTTTTGAGGTGGAACAGTTGCCTTGGCTTGGCAAGTGATTAGGGTTATGTTTGGGAAGAGACCATTTTTCCATCTAATTTTCTTGGCTGGTTTGCTGAAGGAAGAATAGCAGAAATGAAATNTGGGGTTTTTTTTTTTTATTTTTTTTTTTTTTTTTTTTTTTTTTTTTTGTCATAAGACTGCTCAGGACTTACCAGATTTTGATACAGTGTTCCATCTTTTACTTTTCTGGCAGTAATTGTGCTTCTAGGACTTGAACTCTGTTTGTGTTACTAATTTACCTGATAGTTGTAGCCATGGGTTTTATGGTCCTTGTGGTTGTGTGTTATTCTAGAGTGGGACTGTTATGTGTTGTTGTTTTTAAGCTTAACTTCAAATGAACTTAGAGAAGCTCCTGGGGCTTCTGTCTGCATTTAATGAGTGAGTTACTTATGGTTGCTTCTGGGGTGGCTGATGCTTGCAGTGAGCATCTGGACTGTGAGGCATGAAAAGCTCAGCCATCTGTCTTAATTCTTCTACAGTCTGCCTGTTAATTTGTCAGGAGTATCTGTGGAAAGAGTGCATCTTTTTGAATGCAGATCTCTTTAAACAGTCAGTTGCTTGTATCACTTGTATAGCCCAGTTTTCTCATTTCAGCTTGTTTGTACGTTTGCTTTTCTTCTAAGTGTGTAAATCAAATACATATTTATAAGGAAGGAATGGTATTTCCTGGGGGATTGAAAAGATGGCTGGTCACATCTGTGTTGTTGTAGAATGAGGTTCTGAAATGAATCCTATGTGTCTTGAGTTCTCGAGTTGTTTTGGAGCATTGTTTTGGAGCATTTGTGCTTAAAGAGCTTTATGTCAGTTTAGAATTGTGATGCTAAAAGTCTCATATGACTTCTATGGCTTTGTAGGCATTGCAGTTTGCAACATCCCTTCCTCCTCAGTAGAGGAGACTGCTGACTCTACCCTCTGCCACATTTTGAACCTCTATCGCCGTGTTACTTGGCTACATCAGGCTCTGCGGGAAGGGAATCGAGCCTCAAGTGTAGAACAGATTCGAGAGGTGGCTGGAGGTGCTGTGCGTATCCGTGGGGAGACTTTGGGCATCATTGGACTAGGTAAGTGATGGGAATTGTTAGACTGAAAAGAGAACTGTGAACATTTTTGGGAAGCTATGAGTCACATACTGAGAAAGGTGATAATTCTACAACTGCTCTCTGTGAAACACACAGACTCCTAAGGAATGCTAGTGCCCTACTCTGGATATCTTTGAGAGTTGGGTATATATCAGGGGATTGGGTATTCTTTTTTGATTTAAAATGGTTAGAAGAATTGGAACATTCATACAGCTCTTCTTGGTGACTGTTTCCCTCTGTGCTAGGTTCTGTATCAGTAGCAAAGCTGCCTTAAAGGTGGCTACCAATTCCTTCTCCAAGTTCTTGTAGCCAGATTATTATCTCAGACTCAGAGTCTAGATTTGGTTTGAAAACAGAACTGCTTCTTGACTAAGCTCTGGCTATTGTATGGGGAAGAACTAGAATTAGTTATATAGGAGCAGGACTGATTAGCCTCCTCTGGATCCCTATGGCAATCCTAGGGGTTTCTAGGGCTGCAGTATCTTGGGCCCTGGCAGTAAACTTCAGTGTAGGCTCCCAGTCTACCCCAGTATCTTGTCTTTAAAGTTTGTTTTCCCTTTCCTTGATGATTGTGGCTTTTCTTTTGTGAAGGCCGAGTTGGACAGGCAGTAGCTCTGCGAGCCAAGTCCTTTGGCTTCAACGTGATTTTCTATGATCCCTATCTGCCGGATGGAGTGGAGCGATCCTTGGGTTTACAACGAGTAGGAACCCTGCAGGATCTACTAATGCACAGCGATTGCATCACATTGCACTGCAGCCTGAATGAACATAACCATCACCTCATCAATGACTTCACTATTAAACAGGTGCAGCAGGAGCTTGATTTCCCCCACAGAACATTGTGGAAATGAATGTAAACCAAAACTGCTGCTTTCACAGAGGCTGAGAGCATGTGAATCCTGCTGCCTCTGTTGTGTGCCTCCTGCTGCCTTTGGAGGCTGGGCGCATGTGGATCTGGGTGCCTGTGCTTTGTGCTGTATAGAATTTTATGTTAAGAGAGAAATAGGATTGGCTCTTCTTGCAAAATAGTTTCCTTTATAAAGAATATTTTAAGTGATTCCATAATTTCAAATTATCTTTGAAATAATCTACTGCACTGGTTAGAGCTAAATGTGGTGTGGCTTGGGACTGTGTACGTTGTTTTAGACCGCACTGTCAAAGCCTCTCTGCCCAAGGCCACTGCAAAACCAGTTTTGGGCTAAACTCCACTAGTCTATAAATGCTTTCCAGTGGTTTTATGAGAGACACTTGGACATTGTAGTCCAGTTTTGTATAGCTGGATACTTTATTGATGATTTCTGNTTTTTTTTTTTTTTTTTTTTAATATAGTAGGATGAATATGGAGTGCAGAACTTGAGAGTTCCACTTTTGCCCTTGTTGTCTTGTGGTTTTGTTTGTTGGTTTTTAAAGCAAATTTCTTAAGCATTGCTTGCAGTCATTTCCCCTGTGGTAAGCTTTGCAGTGAAAGCACTCCTAGTTCCTCCAGGCCTCATCTAATCACAGCAGACTCCTGCTCATTCCCAGTAGACATCCCAAGACTTGCTTAGCTTCCATGAAAAGTCTCATTTGCAGTGCATGTACTATTTTTCTTCTTCCAGATGCGTCAGGGCTGCTTCTTAGTGAACACGGCCCGGGGAGGGCTGGTAGATGAGAAAGCCTTAGCACAAGCCTTGAAAGAGGGGAGAATCAGAGGAACAGCATTGGATGTGCATGAGTCTGAGCCTTTCAGGTAATGTTGTACCTGCATGCCTGCTCCTATCTAGTGGTTCACCTAAACTGGATGGTTCTTTTGGTGGTTTGGTGGAGGCTTGTTTTTGGTTTTGTTTTGTTTTGTGGGGTTTTTTTTTTGGTTGGCTGTTTGGTTTCTTTTGGAGGGGGCGGTTCTTTCTTGTTTTGTTTTTTTCGTTCTTATTTGGGTTACAGTGATGCCCAAAAGGACAGATGGGGTTACCAATTCTGGAAAAAGGCCTTCTTCTTCCCCCCAGTTTCACTCAGGGGCCGTTAAAAGATGCACCCAATGTTATCTGCACCCCTCACACTGCCTGGTACAGTGAACAGGCTTCCATTGAATCCAGAGAAGACGCCGCTAAAGAGATCCGCAGAGCTATTACAGGTAACAAAGAAGATTTGTAGCTGCTGCTGAATTAGTGGGGTTTTGTTAGTTCACTGCAAGATTATGCTGATTGTTATGAAAACTTAGACTCATTAACTGGTTTCTGGAATTGGAGTGTAAGTTGATAATTGTATCTTTGCCTTCTGAGAATTCTTGTACCTAATGCCATAGTGTCTCTCCTTGGGAAAGCCTTTTTACCTACATCTTCCAAATCCTTTGCAAAAATTCCCTGGACAGTTTTACTGTATGTTTTTTTCCTTGAGTTGTACATATTGCCTCTTGAAAAAGGCAAGGCTTGGCAGTTGCAGTTTGTGGCAATAATTTTCACGTGATCATAGAAGTGGGAAGAAAAAATCAGTTTCTTGCTGTTCCCAGATACCAGATGCTTAGAGGAGAGTCTCCCGTACCCAGTGTTAGCCTGTGGAGGTGGATGAAAAGATTTTGCATTTTTCCTTTCTACTTTCCTTTGTAAGTGCTGCAGGAAACAAATCTCTCCTACCTGTTTTCTGTGTTTTTTTGTGATTTTTGGTGCCCTTGCAGGTCACATACCTGATGCTTTGAGAAACTGTGTTAATAAGGAGTACTTGCTGTTAGCAGCTCAGTGGTCCAATATTGATCCTGCAACTGTCCACCCAGAACTCAATGGAGCTGCAGCTTACAGGTGAGATATGTAGGTTATCCAAGCATATTTTCCTGCTGAAGTAGGCCAGGGGTTTGAGAACTGCTTGTACCTGCAAACAGGTATGTCTTTGTTCCTATATACTCTATATGAGCTCTTTCCCAAAACTTAACAGCAGCACTTCTGAAGCTGTACGAGTATTCAACGTGTCATATTTAGTTCCAGCCGCATACCAGTCAGTATTTCCAAATCCTTGAAAGACATGCCAAAGAGATACCTTAATATAAGAAAGCCTGCTAAATGTCCCCCAAAAAATGACTGCAACTCTACATTAGAAGTTGTGCATATCATTTGGGCTGTTTAAACAAAGTACAGTTCCTATATGTAGCCCAGATATGGACCATTACTGAGACATTGTCCAGTGGATTTATTCAGTAGTCTAAACAGTGTATTTGAGTTTATCTGTTAAAACCCGCCTAAGTGATTGTGGGCAGGTTGCTTCCCTTCTATTGGTCTCCCATCTGCAAAGTTGGAAATATATTTTCTTTCCTTCTATGAGACATCAACAGAAGTTGAGATGTATTTATGGAGAGGGCACAGGGAAGCAGAATGGAAGTAATGGAAGAATAGTTCATTAAAAATTCATGACTATCACTCTCCTATTTTTCGTNGGAGGTAACCTAAAAGATTCTTACTTTTTCTGTCTTGGAGCCCAGTGAAGGTTAACTGCAGCTTACACCTCTCCTGCTGATGGGGAGGGAATTCCTAGCCCTCCATGTTCCTTCATGGAGTGCCTCACAATATTTTCAACTGGAGATAAATTTTGTATCTGTTTTCAAATGCTTAGTATGTGACCTCAGACTCTCTGGGTCTGTCTGCAAACAGGTATCACTTGGCATTAGAATACCACTGCTATTCTTCAGCTCTGGAGACTTCCTATGTTCTATCTCAAAGCATTTCTGCTAGAAAGAGGAATTTGTTTTCAGCACATCTGAGGGCATGGCTCCTTTTCCTTTGAATAACTCTGTTGGACAAACTTGTAATTTCTATGTTTTTGTTGGTTTTAGGTTTCCTCCAGGAATAGTGGGAGTAGCCAACCCTGGGCTACCAGAACCACCAGTAGTGGAAGGGATTGTAGCTCATGGGATTCCTCCTGTTTCTCACTCTGCACCACGTACCCCTTCCCCAGGAGAGACAAGCAAACTGGATGCAGACAGAGAGATTCCTGCTGACCAATAGCAGCGTGTTTCTCTCATCTTCTTTGACAGCAGAAAAAAGTAGGAGGGCATCTCCTCCTAGGACCTTCTTTAACACCCTACAGACACTGTTTCCTGTTCACTTGGGACAGGAGAATGCATTTCATTGCAGACAGACTTTAGCTCTTGGCTTTATTTTGTAACCTTTTAGTTATAATTTCTTAATGAATCTTTCTCCTTCTCTGGGGCATGGCAGCAGTGACCTTGCCTCCCCTTGGCTTAATGAATCAGTTCTCCCATGTATCTGCTTCAGTTGTCTGTGACAGGGAACTGTCTTTGCGAGCTTAAAAATCAAAGTGAAGCCACCTGATCAGGGATGGTCCTCGGTATTCTGAACTTAAGTGCACACTTTTCAGTTGTGACTTGTTGCTTAAATTTATTTTGGCTGAACCTCTTTTAAGAGTAGCCATGGGGAATATTAGAAAAAATATTAGTGAATTGAAGAAGTTGTGACTATTGTCTTCATTATGCCCTTGATAGAAGGCAGCCAGGCTAAGCTCTGTGTGTTACTTTGCTTGTTTTAATTAACATTTCCTGTGAGAACAGGCATAGTGCAGGCACTGTTAGTTCCTGACCATACCAAGTTTTCTCTATGCAGTTCTAGGCCTGAAGTTAAAAGTAACAGTGTTAAAGCCAGCCTTTTAAATCATTTGGAAGGGATTAAAATGTAATCAAATGTATTTTAATGGCCACCATGTTTGTGAGGCTTCAGAATTGTTCACCCTGAAGTCTTTAACTTGGAGAAGGTAAGAAAATGAAGAAATAGGAAAAGCGTGCACTGAGAGATAGCAAGTAGCAATAACGTGCAGCTGCAGTTCCTGGTTCTTTGCACACAAGTACCTTGTAGTCTATGGCAGTGTTTGTCCACAAGGGATCTCTCACACTCAAATTCTAAGCTTTAAGATGCAGATTTTTATTTTTTTTTCTTTTTGCACAATTGCATCAGCTAGAAGTAACATCCCACTAACATGTGCTGGTGGAGAAGGCAGCTTTTAACAGTCAGGAAAAGCTTTTTCACCCAGAAGGTGGCTGAGCACTGGAATAGAGTCCCCAGGGAGGCTGGCACAGCACCAAGCCCACCTGAGCTCAAGACGTTTTTGGACAATGCTTTCGGGTACATGTTTGGATTCTTGGTGTGTCCTGTGCAAGGCCAGGAGTTGGACTCCATGATCCTGATGGGTCCCTTCCAACTCAGCATGTTCTATGATATACTGCATCTATATGGCAGGGCAGGGCAGCAGGGCAATGCAAGACAGCAGTTTGTTTTACATGAATAGGCTTGGTGAAACTAAAAGGAGAATTGATATTCTCAATTTTTCACCTGAAGCCAAGGCAGGATTGTTGCTGGCAAGTCTTCTCCATTTCACAAATGATTGAATATGAATCGCTTCTTTGAGGAGTGTGGAGTCTTCAACAAAAGAGGTTCCACAGGAGAAGATTTTTCTTTAATTCCATGTCTTCCTTTAATTTCATCTTGTTACACTTCAGTTATAGCCTTTTCATGCACAAGATATAACAATATCTGATTGCTTTGTTCATGTTGTTTGGATATATTCAAGTAGGTGCTATTTGGGAGGCATACCCTATTGTGTGGGTTTCTTTGCCTCCCTTGATTATTCACTCTGTTGTTTGTCTCTGACTGGAAACTGAACAGATGGGAACAGACTAGTAAAACAAAGTATGGACAAAATCCTATGTTCAGGCTGTTTAGTTTAGAAAGGTAGGGAAAGCTTTCAGAATAACTAAGTTCTCAGATTTTTTTTTCCTGGTTTAAATTTTTTCTCCAATACTGCCTTCTCTATAGTGGCTTACTACTAATACAGTGATTCATTCCTTTCTCTTCCCCTTCTCCACTCCCCCCAGCAATTCAAGAAAGGAAAATAGTCAAGAAATAAGCTTCATATGTTTTTTACAAATTTTACACTTTAGCTGTTTAGTATTGGTGGGATAATACTAGTTTTCTAGTGCTGAGTGTCTTTTTTTGGTAAGGTATTTGTCTCAGTGAAGTTTCTTGGCTTCTGTGTTTTTGTGGATGATTCTGATTCTACTTCAAAATCATATACCTCCTTGGCTGCTCAGGTTTAGCAGATCAGACTGAGACTGGTGGTAGGCATGAGTTACAGGAGAACTTTTTTTGAACAAAAGCCTAGAGCTCAGAAGCCCATTGATTGCAGATGTACCTAAAATAACCATCAGCACTTTCCTGAATTCTCTAATCTTTAGGAAATTCAGATTTCACAAGCTGCTGGCTCAGAAAGATCTTCTGATAGGCAGGTGTGGAAAAGTTTTCAGAGAGCTCATTTTCTATTACCACATTAGGGAAGCAGTCTGTCCATAACTACTCTTTTATTTGCTGCTGAAAATTCCTGTCCTGCTTAGGGGTTCAGGTCTGATATTATTTTGTGGTAAGGAGCTTCTAGTTACAAGCTTTGAGGAACAGAATACATTGACCTTGTCTTTTCTAGAGCACAATGCAAGATAGATTTATTTTTTTAGAAGAGGCAATTTATTTTTTTTTCTTCTTAACTGCAAGTATCTCTGTAGACAGTCAAATAACTGAGCAGAGGAAGAGTAGAAAGATTTCATTTGAGGGAAACTTGAGTTTCTCCGTTCATATTTTTGGTGGCTAGATATACTAGTGACTAGTAAGCATAGGAATTAAAGGATTGGTGATGTAATAAATATTTCCAGTTATGGGGTACCAAGGAGTTGAAGCTGACAGCATCGATAGTGGCTCTGTTCTATCCAACACGATGTAGGGTTGTTATTGGATATGACAGGAATTTTCACCTTGATTAAAGCCACAGCAGAAAATGTTGTAAAAATGAACACAGCCCTCATCTCATCCTCGAAGAAGGACTCTCTTTGCATTTGTAGGATTACTCTGCATGTGTGCCATTTGTACCTCTGCTGACAGCCTGAACCGATTATCACCAGACAAAGGCTGTTCTGAATGGCTAACTCAAAGAAAAGTTTACCAGTACTAAAGCATCCTGAGGTCTTCTTTCCCTGAGTGCCAAGTGCTTTGTTAGCACTCTGTTGTGTGATACACTGAACTTGCAGCTCCCCCTCCCAAGCTTAGTACAGTATACAGAATCTTTGACTTTTTTTTAATGCCTTCCTTCAGAACTAGTGCCGAGCTTTAATCCCAAAGAACAGAAGTCTCCCAGGGTGAGGCAGGAGTTCCCCAGCCGCACTAATCTGCTTACAGGAGGTGCTCACACTATCCCAAGGTACATTCTGTTTGTCAGTGTCACTGCTGCTGACCAGCCTTTTTTATAGAGGACTCAGAGTTTCAGAAATATATTTTTGTAGACAATGATTAAACTGTGAAACATTGAAATAAAGCATGTAAACAAAAACTTACAGCACTGTCCTCTGTACAGATGTTTTCCTCACTTCAGTTCTCTCCTGGCTTCTTAGAAAATGTTTGATTTCTTCTTGGATATATTTTAATAAAGTTCTCCAAAGAACATGGCTGCTGTCTATGGAAGGGGTAGCCTTATATACAGTATTGAAAGGGAGGGTTGAAAACCTGTACAGGTGAGTGTCTGCTTCAGTTCCCACATTTCTCAAATTACATAAATTCCACAAAATCAGTCCTTGGATCAGCCACTCTGGAGAATTACTTTCTTTGTATGCTGTAGCATTGGCCATCAGTCAAGGCTGTGCAGGTGGCAGTCTGGAGAAGCCATCTTCAGTGCTTAAGGAACACCTTGGATGTAGGTAGGTGGTTACTTACCTGATTTCTCACAAGCTGAAATTGTGATGTCTGGTTTCACAGCCACTTAAGTATGTAGTTTAACAGCAGTAGCTGTCTTTACCCTTTCACAGTAAAATAGTATTTGAAATTAACACACAGCTCATGAAACTAATTTTTCTAACTTGTAATAGAGGTTGTGGCCACAGAATTAGCATGGAAAAGTTATTATTGAATTCATGCTTTATGGCTTATGGTGTCTGGGTGAATCATTAGTGACAATTAGGAAACCCCTAGTATTGGTGCATTTTGTCACTGTTGGCTCACCTTGTGCTGTATGCCATTGGAATATCCAGCACCATGCTTGGGAGATGGGAAATGCTGGTCTGCTTTATTATGACAATGAGAGTCTGAGCTGGTGGTATGGGAAGGGGCAAGGGAGCACTTGGAACTGCATGGTGGTACTGTTTCTGGTGTACAGCTGATGACCTTTCCGTTTCAGTAAAGAAATTTACGACGAGGGCAAAGACTGGTCTTCAAAGAATGTAGTACTGATCTTGGCTTTACCATGGCACTCACTTAGATGCAAGATATAATGTCTCTGCTGCCATTCAATAATGTTTCATGTAGTACTGTGCTTTAAAAAAGGGGGGGTAGGAGTTAGTAAATCTAGTGGTGTGTAGTAAGTCAAAACTCAGAGATGCTGTACAGCACAGGAGGAGAGCACTGAGTGCTGATGCCGCTGATACACTGAAGTTTCATGTAGGTGTTCAACTGGTATTGGGCATTGCCGTGTTCCAGTCAGTACATTGCAGCCCTCTAACTAGAAAGTAACAAAGGGGAAATGTCATCTGCTTAAAACAATCATTTGAATAAATGGAAGTGAAAGCAAGCAACTTACCTTTACTGTTGCTAGTTCAGTGTCAAATGGGATTCTACCAGAGTGAAGAAACAATACATGAAACAGAACAACCTACTTCCACAAGAGTATCCTTGTGCTGGTATGGAGTATAGATCTGCTCCTCATTCCAGTTTATATCACTGCTACTGTGCTTTTACTGCACAAGCATAAACATATAAAATCGCATGTCATTTTTCTAACTGTAGGACGTTTAAGTATTTTGTGGTTCATGTTGAAAAGGGGCAGGTTTAGGACATTGTGCTATGCTACGTGATAACTGTTCAGATGTATTAGCTAATCATGACAGCTGAATTCATTCACATACTGATTCTGTATCTTTATTGTTTTCTAAATGCACCCCCTTTGCAAAATCTGCCTCACTGGAAAGCGAAGCACCCCGCCCTGTGCAGCGCTGCCGGTCCTCTGGGGCCGGTAGCAGTTCCTCATGCTACCTGTGGGATCCAGCCTGAGACGCGGGCACTGGTTCTTCTCTGTGTTTACCTCGAAACTTAGCTTAAAACGCTTTGATTTCTGCGGCGATTACAGGTTTTGAACTTGGCGGTCGTGAGCGATTCTGCNGCTGCGGCTGGAGCGCTCGGGCGACGGCGGCGGCTTTGCCCGGCGGGGATGGCGGACGCGGCGGCCTCTCCCGTGGGAAAGCGGCTTTTGCTGCTGCTGGCGGCGGGGCCGGGCGAGGGCGAGACGGCGGGGTCGGAGCCAGGGCCTGCGCTGCCCGCACGGGCCTGGCGGAGCGGCACCGTGAGGGCCATGAGTGGAGCAGTGCCCCAGGACCTGGCGGTGAGGCCCGGGGCGGGAGTTGGGCGCACAGTACCGTGGACGGGGCCGGGCGTCGAGCCTCCCGCGAGGGCCGCGGCCGGCTAGGGCTGGGGGCGGGCGGGGTGCCGCGGCTGGGCGCCGAGAACTCATGCAGCGCCGGGCCCGCCGGACGCACTCCGGGGCTGGAAGCGGCGGGCTCGGCCTGCGACGAGCGCTACGGCCGAGCGACCGGGCAAGTATATGAGGGTTCCGGCACCGCCGGTGCGGTGGTTGGAAGTAGCATACGTGTGAAACAAATACGTCTGGGACATTTCTGGTGCTGATGTGTCTGTATGCATATAACCTCAAAGCGTTGTTTTGGGGTTTTCTTTGGAGTTTTGTTTTTTCCCACCGGGAACATGTTAAATATTTTCCATCAGCGTGAATTGTATATGAAAATATGTATTGAGGGCTGAATTTTGAATGAGGCTCCTCCATTTGATTTTGTCTCTGATTTTGCTTTCAGTTGTAGGAATTTGAGCTTCATGTAATGTATTTAAGCACTCTTTCGCATTTGTCTGGTCTATTTCTAGTATAACAGTGAAGCGCTTGGGTGGAGATGCTAAAAAGGGCTCTTGAACTGTATTGGTGGAGTTTTTCTTTGAAGGTGTCAGTTCTGCAGGCACTTGCTTTAAGTGCTGACATCCTTTGCAGGGCTGATTTAGTGACCCATGGTAGCAGGAATGAGGTTTTGTGTTTGTGAAGAGTTTTAGTTGTCTTTATGATTACTTTTTTAAAAATTAGTAGTTACCATAAGTTCTTTGGGCTAGTTTGCAGAGTTCCAGCTTTGAGCTGTTTCCTTAACATCCATCCTCTAGTGATACTCTTTCTTTGGCCTTGTTGTAGAACTGCATCTGCAGCTGTTAGCAGAAAGCAGTGGGCTGGGTTTGGCTTTGCAAAGCTGGGGGGCCTGGCACACTGTCTGCAGTTGAGAGCTGAGGTTATGTACTCTACCTGCTGCCTAACTTTTTCAATGAGGAGGAAAGAAAAACCCGTGCAGAAGAGGTTTCTTCAAAATGGAGATGTGTCAAGTGTTTGAGACTATCTGAATTGTGAAAGTGCATCAGGTCTAAGATCCAGCTGAAGAGTCACTCTTGTAGCAGGCTGTATTGGATGCATGTCATCAGTACTTTTCCATTTTCATTGGTGTGTGAATTCATTGCCTTCATTCAGCACTGAAGTTCTCTCCCAGTTCCTTTTATCAGTAACCTGCCATTTAACACTGTTTCAGGGGTGTAACTGTCTGTAAATATTGTATTCCCAAAAATCTATGCAAGAACTGGAAAACATGAACTGTATAAAATAGTCGAGGCAGAACTTAGAGTAATGTGGGACATTCATTGTTTTCAGGGACTCTTCTATGCATAGTGAATGCTACTGTGACAATGGCAATGATATGCTATCAGAAAAGAGTTCTTTTTAAATTCATTGTCAGAAGAAGTGATGAGTTGGCACCAAGCGGTCATCCACTGTTTAGGAAATACTCTTCTAAGATAATAATGGGGACTAGGTGTGATAAAGGGTAGGAAAAATGTATTTTCTAGCTTTTGGTCTGCCTAAGTCTGTCCTTTCTCACAGTATCCTGCAAGGATGGTTTCAATTATTAGCCTGTAGTCTTATGTTGGGCTTATAGAAATACAAAAGTGTAGTTAAATATCTGCACCTTTCTAGGGCAGAGATCTTGAGAAAAGACAAGAAGTATAAAACTTGAAAGCATGGGTTTTGTTGGGTTTTATTTTTTCTTCTGGTTGAGTAAAGCCTCTGAAAGATTTTTGGATTTTTTTCCCCTGTAAAATCTTGGTTTCAGAGAGTAGCTCTTAGACATTCTTACTTTGATATAATGTGGAGTAATCTAATTGTGGTTAGTCCACAACAACAACAACAACAACAAAAAAAAAAAAGCAATCCTAGTTGTCCCATCTTCAGAGCAGCTAGAAGAAATCCTAGGAAAAACTATGCTGCTATTAGAAAACAGCTTTGTCTCTTCTAAATNTGAGCGATTCTGCATGGGCAGGGTCCACGCCCGCCGATGGACCGCCTGCTTCGCCGCGGGGCCCGTCCCTCCCTCAGACCGCCCGGGTCCCGCCCGTCCCGCGCGGGGCGTTGTGGGGCCGGGTCGACCGCGCAGTGCACGCCGGGACGGCGGCGGGCGGCGCTCGGGCCCAGCGCGGGGCAGGAGCCTCTCGGTGCCTCGGGCGGCGGCTGCGGCTGGAGCGCTCGGGCGACGGCGGCGGCTTTGCCNCTCAAAGCGTTGTTTTGGGGTTTTCTTTGGAGTTTTGTTTTTTCCCACTGGGAACATGTTAAATATTTTCCATCAGCGTGAATTGTATATGAAAATATGTATTGAGGGCTGAATTTTGAATGAGGCTCCTCCATTTGATTTTGTCTCTGATTTTGCTTTCAGTTGTAGGAATTTGAGCTTCATGTAATGTATTTAAGCACTCTTTCGCATTTGTCTGGTCTATTTCTAGTATAACAGTGAAGCGCTTGGGTGGAGATGCTAAAAAGGGCTCTTGAACTGTATTGGTGGAGTTTTTCTTTGAAGGTGTCAGTTCTGCAGGCACTTGCTTTAAGTGCTGACATCCTTTGCAGGGCTGATTTAGTGACCCATGGTAGCAGGAATGAGGTTTTGTGTTTGTGAAGAGTTTTAGTTGTCTTTATGATTACTTTTTTAAAAATTAGTAGTTACCATAAGTTCTTTGGGCTAGTTTGCAGAGTTCCAGCTTTGAGCTGTTTCCTTAACATCCATCCTCTAGTGATACTCTTTCTTTGGCCTTGTTGTAGAACTGCATCTGCAGCTGTTAGCAGAAAGCAGTGGGCTGGGTTTGGCTTTGCAAAGCTGGGGGGCCTGGCACACTGTCTGCAGTTGAGAGCTGAGGTTATGTACTCTACCTGCTGCCTAACTTTTTCAATGAGGAGGAAAGAAAAACCCGTGCAGAAGAGGTTTCTTCAAAATGGAGATGTGTCAAGTGTTTGAGACTATCTGAATTGTGAAAGTGCATCAGGTCTAAGATCCAGCTGAAGAGTCACTCTTGTAGCAGGCTGTATTGGATGCATGTCATCAGTACTTTTCCATTTTCATTGGTGTGTGAATTCATTGCCTTCATTCAGCACTGAAGTTCTCTCCCAGTTCCTTTTATCAGTAACCTGCCATTTAACACTGTTTCAGGGGTGTAACTGTCTGTAAATATTGTATTCCCAAAAATCTATGCAAGAACTGGAAAACATGAACTGTATAAAATAGTCGAGGCAGAACTTAGAGTAATGTGGGACATTCATTGTTTTCAGGGACTCTTCTATGCATAGTGAATGCTACTGTGACAATGGCAATGATATGCTATCAGAAAAGAGTTCTTTTTAAATTCATTGTCAGAAGAAGTGATGAGTTGGCACCAAGCGGTCATCCACTGTTTAGGAAATACTCTTCTAAGATAATAATGGGGACTAGGTGTGATAAAGGGTAGGAAAAATGTATTTTCTAGCTTTTGGTCTGCCTAAGTCTGTCCTTTCTCACAGTATCCTGCAAGGATGGTTTCAATTATTAGCCTGTAGTCTTATGTTGGGCTTATAGAAATACAAAAGTGTAGTTAAATATCTGCACCTTTCTAGGGCAGAGATCTTGAGAAAAGACAAGAAGTATAAAACTTGAAAGCATGGGTTTTGTTGGGTTTTATTTTTTCTTCTGGTTGAGTAAAGCCTCTGAAAGATTTTTGGATTTTTTTCCCCTGTAAAATCTTGGTTTCAGAGAGTAGCTCTTAGACATTCTTACTTTGATATAATGTGGAGTAATCTAATTGTGGTTAGTCCACAACAACAACAACAACAACAAAAAAAAAAAAGCAATCCTAGTTGTCCCATCTTCAGAGCAGCTAGAAGAAATCCTAGGAAAAACTATGCTGCTATTAGAAAACAGCTTTGTCTCTTCTAAATGGAAACAGGTATTATCCTCTTTCTCAAAATGTTTACTAGAACAGAATCATTAAAGACCTGCTGAGCTTTATCTCAGTCTGTTCCTAATATTGTAAAAGTACATGGTACTTGCTAATGGTGAAATAACTCAGTGTGTCGCATGAAGAACAGTACTGCTTTTCTTATGTTGAACAGAAGTATGAGAGATTATTGTTTCAATGCATAGGCAAGCTCTACAATACCATAAAAGCTAGGAGGCCTGGGACACAAAGTGTTTTGAGTAGGGACTTCTGGCAAAGTAGCAGAAATATAATATTAAGAAAGCTGTAGACCCACTGAAAACAGAAAGGTGTTCAGTCTAGTTTCCACTATATTGCTGAAAATTATTGAATTGGTGGAAGGATATCTTGAAAGGTCTGGTACTGTTTCTCAGCAGGGCAGCTTAAGCAGTAATGGAGTTCAAGAATTCATCAAGACCATTACTTCATATTCTTCCCTTGGGGTTTGATCTTTTGAGTCTGGAGAGAGGAGTGGGGTAGAGGAGTAAGTGGTCTCTTATACTTCTTTTAATATGGTTTATTGGTAAAGCAGAGAGCTGTCTGTCTCCAGATAGTGCCTTGTGGCTTCCCAGTGATCTTGTAATGGTTACAATGTCCAGCTTAAGGTATTCCTTAACTGATTAGTAATTTTTTCTGTTTATCTGACATGTTTGATTATCTTTGGTGAGTGTGTAAGTTCTGTAGATGAGAGATGGGAATGTGGCTTTTTTAACACTTAATAGCTCCAGTTGATAGGACATGGAATGAGATTTGTAACTTTAGCATTCTTGCCATGTAATTTCAAGCGACTCTAACGGTTGTCCTTTGTGATAGGAAAAAAGAGGATGATAGAATATTGTTTTAGATTTGTAATGTGGTTTATATTGTTATGCTTGTAAATAAGGTTATTAAAAATCTAGCAAGTAGGTAATTCTGGGTAATCTCATGCTATCCAAAATATTTGCATTTGTTTAGGGAGTTTAATAATGTACAAGACAAGACAAACTTCTGATTTAGAGTGGATTTTGCAAACACAAACCTTGCAGGGCGAAACATTTAGTTCTGTGAATGTCAGTTAACCATACTGATACAGGCAGGCTGTTGCAGTGCTAAGTAAGTGTGTTGAAATTCCCTAAAAAGTCCTTCTGTGAAAGAGGCTTGCATTGGGTCATCATCTGTATTTTGGGATGAACAATTTTCATGTCTTTAATTTTGTATAGAAAAACACAGCATTTGGAGCCAGTGATGTATGTTTAGGGATAAATAATTTTTTGTGGGTTAGTAATTGTTAATGTGATTCCCATAGCTATGTCGATGTATTCTCAGTATTAGCATTGCAATACTTATCCTGATTTTTCTTACTAAAGTTGCTGTCTTATTTTCTGTAAGGATTGTAGGAAAAATATTTTCTAATAAGTGTCTGAAAAGAGATGATACACCTTCTAAATTTTTTTAAAATCAGATCTTTGTGGAATTTGATGGCTGTAACTGGAACCAACATGCATGGGTGAAAGTCCATGCTGAAGAAGTTATAGTGCTGCTGCTGGAAGGATCATTGGTTTGGGCACCTCGAAGTGATCCAGTTATGCTTCAGGGGACTCGAATCTCACAGGCACAGTGGCCTGCACTGGTGAGTATTTAGTCAGAAGCCCTTAAATCCTCAAAGATTTTCATCAGCTCCACTCAAGGCTTGGCTATTGTACAGGCCACCATTTTGCAGGTTCAAAAATTCCTTGGGATGGACTTCTAGTAATAGGAATTCCTTAACTGGCACTTAATAGTGCCTTTGGAAAGGCATTGGAGAGCCAGTATGCTTCCAGTTCCTGCCCCAGAAATTGCTATGAGATATTGTACAGAAAAGTGATTTTTTTCAAGTTAGTCTCTGAAGAAATGTGTTATATATCTGAAAAGATTTTTTTCCCTAGTTTAAAACTTTATGTGTGTTGGGCTTTTCTGAATTGTGAGAATAAGCCTTTTGGTCTTATGAAGCACTCTCCAGAGCTCTGTATGATAAAGGCTGTTGCATCAATTAAATACATATACCAGAAGGCATCTTTGGGAAGAGAAAAGACTGTGCCTGACATATAAACCATAAATTGGCCACGTCTAATCTAAAAAAATTATTTCAGTTTTGTTGTCAGCATTAACTAATGTGACATGTAAAATTTTCTCATGTTTCTTGATGTGGTTAGCTGTATTGCTATTTACATAGCAGTCACATGTCATGACACTTGAAAACAAAGCCAGAATATTTTAGTTAGCATATCTGAATATACCCATTCTGCAAACATCCTAATGAGTAGTATATAGTGAAGAGCATTCCTAATACATTTGTTCTCTTAGTGGCTTCTGAAGAGGAAAGATCATTATATGTAAGAATCCTTCCCTCATTTTTATTTTTTGCCCCGTTTAATATTTATTATTTGCCCCTTTTGTTTCTTTTCTCCTCACGCAGTCCTTGGACTGCTTGGGATCCTCCTATCTGCTTTCTAATATATTTTGTGCATGGGTACATTGAAACGTTTTTTTTCCTGTCAAGAATCATGTGCCATGGTAGAATTTCAATTTGGTATTTTAAATGGGCACTTGGGCTCATAGCAGCAAGTTCATCACTGCATTTTTCTCTGAGGATTTCTTTATTGCACTTGGCTTAAGAAACAAGAAAACCAGGCCTTATAGCAGAGACTCTGTAGAGAGTGTTCTTTCCATAGGCAAAGTTATCCTTTCAGTGTATTTCCAGCTTGTCTCCAGGAATGATCTCCAGTTTGTTTCATCTGGGAAACTGTTTTTACACAGGATCAGTGTCTTTCAGTTGATTTTCAAATCTGTCAAAATCCGAGTGATTTGGGAGTGTTGCCACAGTCTGCATGCTGACTTGTCTAATGATTCCAGACTGTTTCTACTACAAATCAAACTTTATCTGAAGGCTTGCTGAAAAAATGTTTCTATCCTCTATACTCTGGATAGCCATATGAGCATTGAGGCTTTCTCAAGGTACTACAGGCCTACCCAGATAACTGCAAATGGGGATGCAAATTGGAGTTAGTCAAAGCACCAGAGTACGTATTGGCCGTGGGAAGCCAGCTACTTAGCATTACAAAGGGGATGGTATGTTTCAGGGGTGTGGGGGATGATGGGTTTTGTTGGTTTTTTTGGGGTTTTTTTTTTTTGTTTGTTTGTTTTGTTTTGTTTCAGATATATCACATAAGAATGTGTTTTCAATCTTCATTGTCTCTTTTTTGTAGTCCTGTTTGCTTTCAGGAGATAGCTTTGCATAAACTGAGAAAATAAATGTTTATATTGTTGTGTACGGGACAAAAGAGTCTAAACAAACTTGATGAGAGCTGTTAAGGGAAAAAATGTCATGAATACTTGTGTTAAAATCATGTAAGTGTAAGCATGAGACAAATAACACATGGTTGGCAACTTCCTCTTCCATGAGCAAGTTATGTTATAAGGTTGTCTGTTTCTACTATTGCAAGGTTTCTAAATTCACTAGGTGTTTTTAGTGATTTGCTCTGCATCATGAACATCCATAGTACACTTGCTATGAACTTCAGTTTTTCACAAAATACTAGCCAAAAATGCTGTCATATAATAATAAGCGTATGACTTCCTTACAGCTAACTTCTGTAGAAGAATAAAACCGCTCCTTTCATAAGGCTATATCTGAAATATGTTAGATAGTTTGAACCGTTAATCAAAGCTTTTTTTTAAAACCTTAACCAAAGCTTTTTTTTTTTTAACCTGAGCATCAGAAGGTGCTTACCTATGGAAAACTAAATACCACCACAGATGTTTTAATTTCTGCTTTAATATCTAATGAAAAAGTGGATTCAGTTGTCTGTAATTCCTGTTTGTAATGCAAGAATTATTAACTTAGACATAATGACTAATATTTTACATTAAAACTCAAACACTGGGCGGTAAAAGTTGAGAAATAAAAAGTTTTCATTTTTAAAAATCTAAATAGCATGTGAAATCGACTGTTATTGGCCTGTATGTGTGCTCAGTCATTTTGGTAACTTTTTTTTTTGTTGTTGTTGTTCATCACAGACCTTCACTCCTCTAGTAGATAAGCTGGGGTTAGGCTCTGTGGTCCCAGTGGAGTTCCTTCTGGACAGACATTTATGTTTCCTGTCTGATGCCAGTGGATTGCGTTTATTTCAGGTATTTGAACTGTGTTTAGGTAAAATGTAAATTTAGCTTTGTGCTGTGCTTGTCAGATTAGTTTTGGGTTTTTTTTTTACTGTTCCACCAACATACCCATCTTTCTCCTTTTACTGCCCTGTCACACATTTGTGTTTGTTTCCCTGCATTTCCAGGGCCTTACACTGACGTCCATTTGCATGTGAAAAGTACTCTACATTGTTCAATTGGAGAGCTTGCTGTCATTGTGTGGCTGATAATTACAGTGGAAGTTTTGCAACAGCTTTTGCATAGTTAGTTGTTAAATTCCTCCTGTCATGTTCAGTAATATTTTTCTTTATTTTACTTTTTTTTTCTTGTTTGTCAATCTCTGATTGTAGTCCAAGAAGAGCTGTCTTGTAAAAACTAGTGTTTCTATTATCTTAGAAGATTATGCTTTCTTGAAACTGTTTGTTTTTGGCAGATGGGAACAGAGAGTCAAAATCAGATTTTGCAGGAACAGCCTTCACTAAGAGAATCTGTGAATGCACTAATCAGCGACCAGAAGCTTCAGGAGATATTTAGCAGAGGTGAGATGTGTTTTCAGTCTCAGTCTTTGTCGTGCAGCAGCTGTTAGACTGTGCTGGAACTTGTGAATGAAGTTGGTAATAGTGTCTGTTACTGCTTCATTTGGAAGGTCAATTTTCTGTATTTTGCAAGTTCTTTACAAAGTAACATTATCACAGATCCAGGTAAGCAGTTGCTGAGATGCAGCCAGAGGTGTCTACTGGGAATGGTTGCTTAAGGTGTAGTTCAAGTAGGACAACGTCCATGTATTTACAGCTTCCCTATTTTAAGTCTTAGTTTTGAATTTTTAAAGTGTTGGTCCTTTTTTATGGTTCAGTTCTGTAACTCTTGAAATTTAGAAGTTCCTTTGTAGCTGCTGATCCTCAGAAACCTTCCTTATAATGGCAATTCAGTTTTTGACATTTTGATAACTAATACGT
>VZUA01033872.1:0-10190 GCA_013401035.1 Horornis vulcanius | reverse complement strand
CAAACAAACAAACAAACAAAACCCAAAGACATTTGGGGTGTGACTGCTGCTGCTATTTAACTCTGCAGGCATGAGAGTCTCACACCAACTGTAATTCCTGAGATTCCTACTTCACAGTTAATTGAAATTGGATATTAATTCATATTTTCAATCATGACAAAACACATTGGTCTCATTTACCTCCCCAGCTGAATCAAATCTTTTTGATAGTACTATAATGTGGCTACAAAAATCTACTTTGGGAAAAGATTTAAGTAAACAACTAAAGAGGATTACTTTTTCAGGAAGTACACTAGAGGTTTCCAATACTTTTTGTTTTCACTTGCAGTCTCTTCGAACAGTCTAAACTCCCAAGCAGTAGGAAGAAAATAGCTTGTGTAGCACAGTAAAACAGTAGTTCTGTGCTGGAGGGGGGAAAATTAGCAATTTTCCAGTAAACTTTCTGTTCAGTATATTATTACATTGAGCCAGTGTCAGTTTTATTCCAAATTTGTGTAGAGAGTTGTGAATCTTAACAAAATAAATACCAGAGGTGCTGTTCTCATTCAGAAAATATGAATTAATATCCAATTTCAATTAACTGTGAAGTAGGAATCTCAGGAATTACAGTTGGTGTGAGACTCTCATGCCTGCAGAGTTAAATAGCAGCAGCAGTCACACCCCAAATGTCTTTGGGTTTTGTTTGTTTGTTTGTTTGAATTGCCACGTAAGAGCTTAACGATAGAGCTTAATGATTTAGGACAACTGTCAGTGTCGTTGTTCTAGAGGGTGAAATGTGGGACTGATGAGCTCTAACCAGGACAGCTGCACTTGGTTTGAGTCCTATGAAGAGGCTCAGTAAAAAAATATCTCAGCCACTGAGGTCTGCCGCTGCATCCTGTGCTCTGCTCTCTGCAGAGCTGCCAGCACTGTGAGTGCAGAACTGCAGCAGCACTTCTAGGATGTGTCTTTTTTCAGACCACAGGAACCCTGAAGTGCTGGAGCTAATGCTCCACAGGCCTGCTCCAGCCTTGGAAGCCATCCAGCAGTCCCAATGGAGAGATCAGGAGAGATTAATTTCATCTGCTGCTTGAGTCAAGTATTCTGCTGCAGGGTAAAGCAGCGCTTCTGACCTCACCCTGGTTAGATTAGTCTGTTCCTGGTACCAGAGTTATTTTGACATAGAAAGGCTTCACTGCAGGTTTCAGAGCAGGCTGGCTGCTCTTTGGCTTTCCTTGGATTTGTGACTGCCAGGTTGTCACCTTGTTTGGAGCACCCAGGGCTCCTGGCAGGGCACAAGGGACAGAGCTCTTGGGACAGCATCACCACCCCACACTGTGCTGCACTGAGACATGGGCTGGGACTCACCCAGTGATGAGACTTGCAAAGGAATGTGCTGAAAACCCAACTTGGCCTGGGAAATTGACCAAGGAATCATCCCGGATGAGAAGGGAATTTACTGAAGGAATTATCCAAATGAGACTGGAAGGCTCTAAGCAATGTAATATGTTGTTTATTTTCAGCATCTAAGGGATATATTATCCCTCAGATAAAAATTAAACCCATAAGAGGGGAAAGTTATTTGGTAAAGTCACCACAATAAACCAGGAAGAGTCACTGTATCTTCAAAAGCAAAGCTATTTTCAGGCCAACAAAGAGAAGGATTTTGATTTCTCAGCTATAAATATTGAAGATACTTCACAAAACACTTTGGCAACCCCTTAGACATGGCCAAAATCCCAGGCCTTAAAGCTATTCCTGTTTCTGTGACATTGGCATCAGGTGTTTTTCTACAACTTTCCTAGAAACCTTTGCCTTGTCCTCCACAGCTTGTGACCTGTGTAAGGTTACTGAAAAACAATGCCATAAATAACAGTTTTCCCTGCAGCTTTCCTCCATTTTTATGGGTTATGCTGTATGGTTTGAATGTGCTGAGGGAGACTAAAAAGGCAATTATTTCTTTCAATGTCCTACAAGTTTTATACCAGAGCTATGATTCTGTTACAGACATTTCTTCTCATCTCAGTACTAGCTGTAGCTTACTTGCAGATGACACTGTCCATCTGAATTCCTGCTGGTAGTTACTTAAGAACGTAAAGCAACTAAATTAAACAAGTATCTCTATAATCAAACTCACAATAATCTCTATGGTTAGCTAGTTTTGTTTTGTTAGCTTTTTTGTTTTTCCATAATAGAACAGCAAATGACCAGGACTTCTCAGATAGTAAGAATCAAGGACAGAAAATAAGATCAAATGTCTTTGTTTTACCAACAATTTTTAGGCTCAGAGACCAGCAAGTCTGTGGAAAAGTCAATACACAGACTTGTGGGCACCATTATATAATTTCCTGTTGCTTTTCCAAGAATCCCATGATCATTTAATGTGGCACTTGCAGGAAATATATAAAAAGGAGTATTGAAGACAGAACTGCAGCAGTGTGATGACATCAATACAAATGCAAATATACACCATCCAGATATTATTCCAAGAATGTTATTAAAAATAATCAGCTCTATGAATTCTGGGAGCCCAGGATGGGTGTGCCAAAGTACCTCTTTGGAAGGCCATTGCCAGCAGAGTACAGAAGGCACAATCCAATAAATGAGGCCATTCTTTTGAAGAAATGCTAAGGCTGATACATTGCTAATACCTGACGAACCACCCAGGTCCTAGGAGGGCAAAGCAAGTACTGAAATGAGCACAAAACCACGAGCTGAGGTTTCCAGAGGCCTGGGGAGACACCCATTTGTTCAGACTCAGCCAGCACAAAACTCACAAAATACACAATTTTCCTTTATGCCAATTATTCTGTGGAGTAACAGCCTAGAGGCCTGACACCTGCACAGTTTTTCTGGAATTTGGGCATTGAGGAATGGCACCTCTATCTCAGCCCAGCCCCAGGCAGGGAGGTTTGGAGCCCTTTGTGCCAGCCTAGCACTGCAGAAATGCCCAGGCCAACACACCAAGAGGAAGGACCAAACTTTCCTGCAGTACAGCAGCAGCAGAAAGCAGGGTGGAAAATCCAGCTCAGGCTGTTTTCATCAGGGTTTAATCTAACCCTGTGCTAGTTCAAACTGTGTTAGTGTCAGCTGCTACTCTGAGATTTATTAAAAAGGCATTTTTATGGTGCCTTAAAATGGTTTCCTTTGTTTGGAAGAGGAAAGTACATGGGATTGCTAATATTATGCCCAAATACACTTAGGACTCTAAAACAGGCTATGGACAGTAGATTTTATTAGAATCGAGTTTTAGGAACTTTTTTTAATGTCAAGCACTCAGTGGAGCGGAAGAGGTCCCCCACCAAGTATTCAATTAGTAACAATGATCTCACAATGTATTCCTGCTGCCTGGGACACCCATCACTCATAAAATACTGAGCTCTGAATAGTGGCTGAAAACACTGCTACCAAGTGTGAAATAAGGCAGTGGGAGAGAATAGGGAATAATAATAATAATAAAAAGAAGGACTTCTGACAGTTATAAAGAAATAAAAAGGAGTCTGAACATTGCAAGGTAGAAAGCAGGAGGTGTTAGAGAAATGCCCATATAGGAAAGGCCTCAGGATTCTTTTCATGCCACCTATCCCAAAGAACTTGGAAATCCATAGGTTTGCTCTAGGATGGAGTAATCACATAGTAAAATATCACAGGATGGATCAGGTACTGCAGTCCCCACCTTAGAGATTTTCAGAGAAAGGTGAGAGATTTGTGAAGGACAATTATAGGACAAAGATGGTATCAAAACCTCTGCATAGGAGGAAGAAGAACAGACCTTTCAGAATTTTACAATCCACCAGCAGATATACCCTAAACTCTTACTAGCTACTCTGACAGCCAGAGGTGTCTGCAGGATGCACATGTCCAAGAATCCCCCAGGGGCCCTAAGCTCAGCTGCTTTCTAAGAACCTCATTCTGCAACCCCTTAGAACAAATCTGCACTAACATCACGCTGCCCTGGCAGTTCCCTTCAGCTCTCCCTGTAGTGTGTCACAGCGTGTATAATCTCAATTAAAGCAAATAATGTTCTTTCTCTTATACTTGATGACTTTCACCTGATAACTGGAGAGGGCTCTGCTCATCAGGACTGGCGATATATTTTCCCTTTGTCTCTGTCGGTGTTACGCCCCAATTTGTTATTTCTGCTGAAGGCAGTCAGGGACTCAAGATGGCAATAGTGAGCTGGAAAACGCATACTTCAGCAAAGTGCTATAAATATCCCTTTTGTTGCTTAATGTGTTGTTAAACCGCTTGCTAGAGAGGCCTTTAGTGTTAATCTGCCCATCAGTCTCTCAAAAATTCCCATCTAAAATTATCAACAAGTAGTTTGGTCAGTAGAGAATGTTTATTTGCAGTTGCACAACTCTCAGTTTGCAGAACATTATCTGCTTAAAACATAAGCAAACAGCCACAGTCTAGGAAAGCCAGGACTGTGAAAATTAATTCATAACCTTATTTTGCAGTAAATTTAGTGTTAGAAGATTTAGCAACTTTTAGCATACTTTGGGTATATCATGTGCCTTATGGGCAAATATTGTATTTTTTTTTTCAGCAGCTATCAGTAAAAAATACGATTTTAGAAAGCAAACGTGTGTTTTTGTAAAGAAGAGGTTTCTAGTTCCCCATGTGTGGAACCACCCTTCAATTCAAACTGGATGCAAGGTTTCTGGCTTGGCTTTGAGGCTGCTGTGTGCTCCCTGCCAGCTGCTGCCTTCCATCCCAGAGGTGGCAGCCTGGAAATGATGAATGAGCTAATTCATACAATCTGCAGCTGAGTGTCAAAGATATACCTAATATACATTACATATGTCTGGATATAAGGACACAAACTAAATTTGGGTTACTAGCACTGAAAAGCCAAGGAATTCTACAATTATCACTTACCACAATTTCCCATGTTAAATACATCCAAAAAAAAGTAACATTTTCTACAAGATTATCCTTAATTAGTCTTTGTTCTTTGAAGATCTTGTAATAGTTTACCTCTTTCAGCCTAAGTGACTCTACTGGCCAGAGAACGTGCTGTGTGAAGGGCTGGGCCAGAGCTGATAAGGGTTTATCCCTTCACTTCTGTGGACTTCACATCAAGCCTGCAGCTCCTGCCGAGAGACAAAAAAGAAAAAAATTTTTTTTTTAAATAGAAAAGGCTAATTTATGCCTAAGCTCCTGTTTCTGATCAGAGTAAATGTTGAAAGCTTTAAAGCTTTAAAGCTGATTACAAATTAAAATATCTGTGTCCCCAAATGCTTGCCTAACTTCAAACAATTGGCTGCTGAGCAGGAGCTGCAGGGACAGGTGTGCTGAGAACTGACACCTATTTCAAGATCAGAAGAGGGCACTAGGGTTTAAGTTATATTCAGCATAATCCCAGACAAAGAGAGAGAGGGAGGAAGAAAAAAAACAGTGAAAAGTGTCAGAAATTTTCTTTTGTTATTTTCCTGCTTCTCTCATAAAGTGAGAAAACAGGCAGAGCTGGAGGCCCATGGGACCAGGATCTGTTGCAGCTCCAGCACAGCTCAAGGGGCAAGTTCTGTCACCAACATTTACAGCAGAGCCCCAAACCCTGGGACCTCGCTCCCACCCCACCCTGCTCAGGTGAATCCTCACATGTTCTTCCTCTGATGGGCTCTGTGCTGGCAGCAAAGGCGAAGGCACCGGGATGGCAGCTGCTCACGGGGACAAAGAGCTGCCCATCCACCCTGCTGAGCACCAGGAAGGGGCAGGAGATGCCCCTCGTAGGCTTAAGTGATACAGAGAATTTTACACTGCAGCTTGATGGTGATAAAGCCACACAGCGCCCTACAAAAAGCCCCTTTGTGCCCTGTTCTCCTCATGGCCATGAAAGAGCAATTGCACTATGATTGTTACTAGCTGTTAGAGCTGATGTGGTACTTTGAAACAGCACAAAAAGAATTTTTGTTAGACAGGACTTTGCCACAGATTGTGCATGTCCTGTGTTACATTCAGTGGTGGTGTGGAAACCACACGACACCATGCACTTTATATCAGCCAGCTCAGCTGTTTGATCTCCCTCTGCTATCATTGCAGAGAGAATCACCTGGACAAAGGGAAGCCAAGGTTTCTCTGAAACATCTTCTGTGTATTTTTCTTCCCTTTGGCTCTAAAGAGGATTTAGGAAGAACTGCACCACATAGTAATTAAAATGGACATGCGAATATCCACTATGTATCAGTAATTCTATATAAATCTGAATTGCCAGACATACAGGCAGCCGTACTAGTTGAAGACAAATTATCTTGAGTGATAAAAGATAAACAGAGAAGACTGTAATAGGAGAGTAATTAACATTTTCCCAGGTATCCTCTCCCAAGTCCCAGCAATTTTTGGCTCAGGAACTTCAAGACAGATGTTGTCTTTTTTAAATATTCCTTCATAGATTTTTCATCTATGGATTTCCTCCATCTTCCTTCAGAGATGTAAGAAAACCCCAGAAGGAAATACAGTGCGTTAGTTTTCCCAACATTCATTTCTGTTGTCACCAAAAAGGCCAGCCCCAGGGTTCATCCTTAGCCCACAAAGAAATCAGCCCACACAAGGCTAAGATTGGCTTAGAGACATGAGTATTGTGTGCATTGCTTGCTGCTGAACATGAAGCATGTGTGAACGTCCCTCCTGAAATCCATACCCACCTAAACCACCCTAATGGGAACATTTGGCTTTAAGCTTCCAGACTTGGAGAAATCACAGGCCAAAAAGCCCTTTCAAAGAGAAAAAAAAACTTTTAAAAAGGAGAACCTTGACCACAATCACTGTTTAAAAATACATTTACATCTTATTAAAATGGAAAATCAAGTACAACATTGGGATTGTACAATTTGTGAAAGCAGGAGGACAGATATGGATGTGTAGCAGCCTGCCGAGCACAGACAACAGCTGTCCTAAAACCAGTGTAGGGACGCTGCATTTTACCCTTCCTACTGGCCTTAACTGTAGCATACATTGAAATATTGAAGGATTAATTTACTAGGAAATTTGAGTCCTTAAAGGTTTTTCTGTCAATTCTGTAAAAGTATTATTGGATTCCATACACTAAAATACCTGAATAATGTACATGACTTTTCAATATAGCTTGCATTATGGTTAGCTTGCAATATATGCACATGTAAACAATGCGTGTATTTAAGAGGAATCTCACAGTGGACAAAAAATTATGCATCAAGTATTTCTTATCTAGTGTAGATTCCTCTGCAAGCTGGAGGGAAAAAAATTGGCTTATGCCTAGAAAAAAAGATATTCTGAACCCACCGAGAATAATTCAAATTGCATGTTATAAGATGAAATTATGGGTACAAGAGACCATCTGTCTTTGGTTTTTTAAATGGTGCCTTTCAAAATGCAAGATCCCTAGCCTGAGTCTATTTTCTATTTAAAAATAATTATTGTGTTTTACTAAAAATTGAGTGAGGAAAATCTGAATTCCTCATGCTTCTAAGATAGACAGGGACAGAAGGGGACTGGCACATTTGTGTGTAAATCTGGGGCAACTTTATCAAAGCAATTATTAATTTGGGTAAAATGTAGAAAAAAATAATAATTAAAAATCAGAGAACAAAGCAGCTGGATTTCTGAAGCAGCCTGTGTTAGAGCACCACCCCATAGACTGACCCTAACAAAGCTTATCAGTGTGGTTTCCCAATACACATTGAGGGTAGCAGGTCTCTGTAACTAAAAAATCTTCTGAGATGACTTGATATTGCTCTGACCTCTACCTTTGACAAAGGCTTTTAAATCTTATTCTGCAGCTTTGAGATCACCTTGCCAGCTCAGACAAGTGTCTCTCCTTGAGTGAGAAGGTGCTACCACTTGTCTTCTCAAACCAAAGGAAAAGATACACATCTGTAGCACAGATATCAGCACTGGGGAATCCACACAGACGTGAGAGGAAAGGGATGGAAAGACTGAATTGCAGGGAGGTAAAGCTGCTGTGCATGCTGTGCAATGGGCTTTCCCAGGAGACCTAGGCAGCCTCTGCTCTTCACCTGGCATAAACCTCTGTGGATGCTGAATATCCATTACAAATCAACAACAGAACATGCAGAATTTCTAAAATATAAATTTGCTTCACATGGAAGACCTTGTTAGAACTTTTTTTAACTCCTCGTGATTGAATCGTGACACCATTGAGGTTTTCTTGACTGCTATCCCAGACTGGCTATCACTTCTCTCCAAAACAATCTCCTTTTGCTTGTCTTTGCTTTTCAAACTCAAACAGTTGAGTGAAGAACCTAAAAATGGAGATTATCAGAGAAACAGAAACAATGCTGTCCTTCACATAGTCCATCCCATGCTTACAGTACACTTGCCATATTTATCTAAGGACCAAAATTAGAGCCCATATCTAACCAGGTTCTCCTTGTTGTCAGTGCCCTCACCTCGGAATTGTTCAGGTCATGCGAACACATCACTGAAATAAATTGTCTTTGTGGACAATTGGCTCTTCACATGCACAGTCACAGTCAGGGAGGCACAGGAGGGTCTGATTGCACGGATTGAAGGTATGAACTCCCCCAGAGATCTAAAAAGGCAGTAACACCCACCAGAAATTTACTACAGTTATGATTCAGGATCCTGCCACCAACGTCTTGGAATGTCTGGATGTTTTAGCAGAGACATTCCAGGGGGGATACACTGTCAGAAATATCCAAAGGATTTCCACTAGCTAAGAAAAAGGAAAAAAAAAAAACTTAAGGAGGGTATATTCCTGACTGCAGTCAAAGTTACACTCATGTAGTTCTTAAAATTTTGAAATTGATCTCGCTACTCCACCAGTGTAAGACTGGCCAGGAGAGAAGGATTCTTGATGGTACTTTAGGAGAAATGGAAGCTGAACTTGAAATGAATTTATGGCTAATGGCTGCTAATGATTGCAGCAAAATTGTGTGTTTATTGCAAACATTTAAAACTTAGAGGGCAGAAATTTACAAAGGTGAGAGTCAATAGTGCCTTCATAAAGCTGGAAAGTAAAAAGACATAAATGACTATTAATGTTATATTTAAAAAGGAAAAAAAAAAAGTTATACTAATGCAGATGTAGAATAAGAAACCCAGCAATTGAAAAAATAATTAGGATAAAAGTGTGGCAGTTTAGTGGGATTGATTTGCTCTTTGAAAGTCAATAATAAAAAATCACTGCTTTGAAAAGGAAGGACAGGTTCACTAAAAGGCAAATCCTCATTATTTTATATTAAAAAGCATGCAAAATAATGAGGAAAAGTATAAAGCTGGGGTGTATTTTGGGGGAGTATGTCATACCCTAGACAAATAAATGGGAATAAAGACCACATGATTTCCAATTAGGACTTTAAGAGACATGAGATACATATTATATACCTCTTGGAAATGGGAAAGTGATTTTATAGATCTTCCTTTAAATTTAGACCTTTGGTATTTTCAAGTATTGAATATACCATCAGGAAAGGTTAGGAGCAATGTGCCAGCTTCACTGATATCATCCATTTCTATCTGATCAAGCCAGTAACAGATTGGACACAGATTGATCAAGATAAATTTGTATGGAGTTCAGCTCTCCCTGGGAGAAAGCACTACATGAAGTTAAACACAGTTTCATAGTATTAGGAAAAAAAATGAAAACAGAAGAGAAAAGCAGATAAATGCTTTAAGACAGTCAGAATTTGTAAATGAGGGAAGTGATAAAAATGATGCAGGAACTGCCCTAACACACCATTTGGGCACACTCTGCTCCCAGGGAGGGCACTCCTGTATTGATTGCTGCAGGATAGCTGGACATGCACCTATCATTATTCCCCAGGAAATCATCCCAACCCTTAATAATGTCAGCAAAGCAGACATGAGGACATGACATGCTCCTTTTGGTATGAGTATCCTCTCAGAGCACAGTGGGGATTTGGACTGAGGGTTTAATTTAGTGCCAGCTTGCACACAGCTCTCCCTAATAACCATCCAAGTGACCAGAGCATCCCAGGGCTGTGCCTCTTTAATTATAGAAGATGCTTTTCCAAAGACAAAAGAACAACCACCACCCACCCATTCCAAAATCCAAACCAGACTAGAACCTTGGAGAATTTACAGTAAAATAAAACCAGAACTCATTTTTAACAGATCAGTGCTCTATCTCTTCAGGCTTTGTGTAGCAGCACATCATTCACTTCACCTTAATTTCACTATTATATTATAGTTTACACCACTGTAATTGTCCCTCAGAAAAGAAACCC
>VZUA01033867.1:0-16101 GCA_013401035.1 Horornis vulcanius | reverse complement strand
GCCCTGGGATTACCTCCGCGCTTTTGTTTCAGCAAAAATAAGTAGGAAAAGAAAAAAAACAAAACGTCTTTTTATTTTATTTTCTCACTTTCAGAAAGCATTTTACACAGGTTTGGATCTTGGGAATAACTTGGAATCAGTAGAAAAAACTAACTCAACAGTTTTTTTCTTTACAATAGAAACCTTTCAGGAGTCAAAATGGAGACTAAAAAAAACACATGCAAAACATACTCCTTTCAAAACACACCTGGAAACAAAGCACCAAACTACACAAATATGCAGAATGAAACAGCATTGAACACCACAGAAATTGTCTTCATAAAAGGTGTAAAAGTCACCTAATTCACTAGGCACTGTCACTTGGTTAAACAGAAGAGACAATAAAAAAATATTGTCCACAAACTTGCCATTTCAACTCAAAGGCTGTAGCTAGAAATTCCTCTATGTGTCATGCTTTAATAGCGACCTGAAAGACAGAAACCCAACAGTCAGACTTCATGGACAGAGGCTCAATAAAATACCCACACCAAAGTCAATCACAGCGGACACAGAAGCTCAAAAGAAGTTCAAGGAATGGGAAATTTACTTTTGAGAGGTGAATTCTGTGCCTGGGCCAGGCCCAGTTAAGTCCAGGATGGGGCTTGGAGCAATCTGATCAATGGGAGGTGTCCATGCCCATGGCAGGGGGTGGAATGGAATGATCTTTAAGTTCCCTCCCAATCCAAACCCTTCCTGAGTCCATGACTACTTACGAGGTGAGTAGGACCGGGATCTGGACCGGGATCTGTAGCCCCCTCGGCTGTAGTACGGGGACGGTGACCTCCTCCTGTGACAGGGGTGACACAAACAATCCCTTGGTTAAAACCTGCACAGCTCAGTGGCACCAGCTCTAGGTGGGTCAGTTAAAACCTGCACAGCTCAGTGGCACCAGCTCTAGGTGGGTCAGTTAAAACCTGCACAGCTGAGTGGCACCAGCTCTAGGTGGGTTAGTTAAAACCTGCACAGCTGAGTGGCACCAGCTCTAGGTGGGTCTCTCTAACCCTGTCCTGGTCTCCAATACACTTGGGAAAGCTAAGAAGCAGCATGGGAGACCTGATCAACATTGCTACTGTGTAACAAAGCAAAGATTTCAATTCTCTTTTTTGTTACCAGTATTATTTTTGACTAACACAACAAATACAAGCTCTTGCACTCACAATCTGCTTTCATGTGAATTTAGTCTGAAGCCAGGAACATCCCACACAAGCAGGGTAAGCCAAATCCACCCTCACTTTTAATCTGAATTACTTGTCCAAGGTGAAGACTTCCTTGACTTGTAGTCAGTGCCACAGCCAGGTGCCCCCAAACCCCTCCAGTGCAGGCACTCCCAAGATTTGTGTTTCCTTGCCTAGTTCCATTAATTCAGTACACACCTGTAAAACTGATCCCTGTCCTGAACAGCTCTCCAGCCTCCTCCGCCGCCACCACCTCCTCCTCTGTGAAAACAAAAGCAGAATGACTTTTAGGAATTTAGAAAATAAACAGAAAGTTCACTGTACAAACCCCTCCTATCACCAGAGTAAGAAAATGACGTGAAGATAAGACAACATTAATTCCTACACATGATGATGCTGACTTACTCCATTTAACACTGGCTTTTAAATGCTCAAGCAAAACCCTTTGACTTACTGACTTATTATTTTCAAGAAGCAAGATCAACTCACTGTCCTGAGGAAAAATATTGATTCCAGGGTGGAGGCAGGAAAACCCTTCAATCCTGACATTTTAACACTTGATAGCCACATTTAAACACAAACTGTGATGTAAATTATTACAGAGAACAGAAACAACACCTTTTAGCATTAATACTGGCTGGTTAGACTGGAGGCCTCCTCCAATTCAGACCAGCAAAGCTTTACCAGGAGACTTAAATCAAGTCTAAAATCTTCCTCAAATCTTCTGGTTTTGGGGGATTGCTTTTTTTCAAGGTTATTCCCTTATTTACAGACACTTTTTCAGGCAAAAGTGCTCCCACAGCAACAAGAAGAAACTGAAGTTTTAACAGGACAATTCCCATCTGACACTGCATTTCCCTGAAGGCTTCATTTTCACAGAGGGCAGGGAATGCAAAGGAATTGTTACCAGTGGAATTTTTAGGGTGGGGTATGCAATGCTCCACTGCATCTTGAACAATTCCAACTTTTCCTTCCTGAGGGAAGCACTCACAACATCGCAAAACTTTCTGGTAACATTCACAAACCCCTGTCAGAATGAAAAGCACCACTTAAACACTGAAGGCCTGGGCCTACACCCTAACTTCAACACACAATTCTGCAATTGTTTGGCAGTGCAGACAGAAAACATGAACTCTTATCTTTGTGTTCAACGTAACAGCGTCCCAGAAATTGTGAGGATTTTGCAGGGGACAAGGATTTTGCTGGAAAATGCAGAGAACCAGTTTATCTATCACCACAACCAACTGCACCCCAACCATGATTACACACATCCAGCCTGACAAGGGATGGTAAAAAAGCCTTTTAATGCAGATGTCCAATACACAGTAGGGCACACTCCAAACCCCAATTCCTCACTTTTGCCAACATCTGAGGTGCCATCAGCAGGAGAAACTGGGGACCACTGAAATTTCCCTTTTTAGCTACTACACTGTTTAAAATGTAAGCTGACACTCTAATACCAACTCAAATATTAATCTGCACCATTTCAGTGCTAACAGATGAACCAACTAAAGATTCTAGAACGAAAATACAAAGAACACACTTTGTTTTTCAAAACTAAGTGCAGATTCAGAAAACACTTTGGACTGAGCCAGGGCCACAGTATTTAAACACCATCAAGTATTTCTCAATCCAATCAATTTGATTTGTACTGAGCAGTCATTCTGGTGAAGATTTCACAGCAAGATTCCAGACTGACAGTGAGTTATGCAGGATGAACTGCCTAATGCTTGCACAGGCAGATGAGAAAGAGTTTAGAAAGCAGCAAAATCTTCCCACTATGCTCACCTATATGACCTGCTGTAATAGTCACGGTCGTCGTAGCCTCTGTCATAGCCTCTGTCGTAGTAATCCCGTCGCCGTGAGCTGCCACTGCAAGGAGTGAAGGAAATTGTATTTGCTAAGATAGAAAACATTAACTTTGTCTGCAGGCTGGTAAATTCACACACTTAAACTAGATTGTATTATTACTGCCCATCCTCACAGTTGGAAGACTGTGAGCACTCCTGTTTTCCCATGAGTGCAGGTAGGAACAGAACTATTTAAATATTTGCTTTGTAAATGCTAACTTTCAGTTATTTTCCCTTTGGTATCACAGGCACATGAGGAATTCCTTTCTGAGAAAAGTCTTCATTCACTTTTAACTCTGAAAAAGCTCCCGTTTAATTTTTCTGTTCAAGTTTTCTGACTAAAAAAATCAGAAACTTGTAGTCTCAACACAACATCACCATAACCACCTGTAAGCTGAAAGTCTTGGGCAATGATTTGGGAAAACAATTTACACTGTTGGCAACTGCAAGTCAAAAGTGCAGCGTGTGAACACAAACTGCTAATTCCAAATGTTAACTGAGCCACGCAGCTCCTCAACCAGTGTTTGTTCATTCACTCTTGAAAAGTTGAGCTTGCAAAGGACATGAATATCTGAAGGTGTACAGGAAAACTACTTAAAATAATTTAGAAATTGTCAAAATATCTTCCTGTTGATGCATGCATCACTACTGATGCTCATGTGTACTATTTTCAGTGTAGAGCACAGCAGCCATAAACAAGGAAACACAACTTGTGCACTAATGCATAAGCCCAAGAAACCAGGAAAACCACTCAGAGTCAGGTCACTCAGAGGAGAAACAGGAGTTTCTACAAAACAATGAATCCTGTACCGGTTTGGGGAAAAAAACCCAACCAAAACCACGGATAAAACTTACTAAGTGGGTCTTCCCATATAGATTCCAGGGGTAGGTGTGTGAGGTCTTTTTGTTATGGAAAAGTCTACCCGGATCCTTCTTCCATCCAGCTCCATTCCATTGGCACGTTCCTTTGCCTAAGGAGTGACAGAAGAGCATCAGCTGTAGTATGAACTTTAGCAACAACAGGAATATCTAACCACTGCTTGAAGTGTTTAAATGTCCTAAAAAATTGCTCAGTTTAGAGGCAGGTCTGAGTGTCACATCTTACAGTGAATGTACTGCATAAGACACTCTAGGCCAGCTGGACTTAAGTAACCAGTAACCACTGAAAATATGACTTCTGTGGCATTAAAATCCTGAAAGAAACATCACTGAGCAATTCTTTCAGTGCCTCTAACATGATTAAGAGCAACCTCTGAACATGCTGATGTAGGGACATGTTACTATCCACCATGTAACATAAAACGTTTATAGGTTAAAAGACCACCACTAAGGTACTCAAATACGTCCTTCAAAATACCAAAACCTTGAATATCAAAGTCACAAATAAAAAGTAAAAAGCCAAAACAATTGTGTTTCTGGTTTTTTTTGTCTGCCAAGTGGCAGGATCTACAATCAAGCTCCAACCCAACATGGAAGCCTTCATGGCAGATATGGAGAAGACTGGAGACTTTCTGGAGCAGAGTTTTAGCAGAGTATCAGCCTTGCTCCAGCCCGAAAAGGGCAGCTCTACAAGAACTGGCATGAGTGTAGGATTCTTTACTGGGTAACTATAGCATTCCCAATACATTCTGCAGCACCTGTACGCCCAAATTCCATGATTATGAGATTCCAAGTGTTTTTCAGGCTGAGTTTCCCCTGGCGATGCCCTGCAACATGGCAGGAGCTCAGAGCCCAGCAGACACGGCCCACACTGTGCACCCCAACCTACTTCCTTGGCATCCTCGACGTTCTCGAAGTAGACGAAGGCGAAGCCTCGGGAGCGCCGCGACTGCTGATCGTACACGATGGAAACGTCGGCAATGGGCCCATACTTGGAGAAAACCTCTCGCAGGTCTCGTTCCGTAGTGTACAGACTCAGCCCAAACACTCCGAGACAACAGTTGGGATCAGGATTTGCCTAAAGGAAGGGACACAGATATTAGAATGAAATCGGATTTATCTGCAGTGCAACGTATTTCTCCAGCTGTGACTGTCAAGGCTTCAAGATGAGCAACAACAAAGGCGGGGCTGAGCTTTGGCTCACCTGCCAACAGACAGTAAGAAATTAAACCTACAGGAACACAAGCCTTTCACGAAAGCCCTTTGTGTTTCTCAGGGCACAGAGACTGATTCCAGGATGCATCCAGGAGCACGACTCCTCCCCCACACACGTACCCTGTTCCCAATGTGACGTCTCCGAGTAGACATGGGGGAATGGCTGTGGCTGTGCCGCCGCCGGTAGTCCCGACTGTACGACCTGCTTCTGGATCTCCTGTGGGAGCGGGAACGGGAGCGGGACCTGGTGTAGTGTCTGCGGGAACTCCTCCTTGACCTAGACCTGAGGGAAAGAACAGGAAGGTACAGTGCTGGGCTTGTTGGGGTGCGTAACATTTCAAAAATCCATCAGAGTCACAAAAAGGTCAAATAATTGTTTTCCAAAATCCTGCAGTACCACATACCTCAGCTACAATCCATTTACTCCCTACTCTCAAGGATTGTGTGCTCCATCTTTACTATCAGATTACTGCAGATGCTCTCAGGGCATTCCTACTGCAGCCCAGAAACTTGCACTTGGATCAGTCAGCTCTTCCTTTAACAAAGCTACCTGGGTGTGACAGGCTAGTGCTTAGAATGGATATTCAGTGTTTGGGTAAAAACAAGTGGGGTGGCTTTCTTTTCACATGTATCAGACAAAGGGTGCCCAGCTTTATTTGTAAATAAGCTTTAACAGAAGTGTGTACCACTGAGTGGGGCACTCCCTCAGTGCTGCCTTGGGTGACACTGAGAAGCAAATGCACTCTTGAAAGTCTGGCAAATGCCCCTGAAACAGAGCTGAACACAATCTGAAGAAATCAAGGCTGAGCTGCTGGTATTTCAGCAATTATTTAGCACTGCTTGTTCATGTATATTTACATATGCACACTCTCAAGTGCATTTATGCAAAGGTGCAGCTCCTCATTAATTCTTTCTCCCCAAAAATATTTTCTTACTTCACAAACTCTGTGGACATGAGTGTCTGAAACTCTTCAATTCCTTCTGTCAAAGCCTCAGCCTTCCCAACTCAGCCAATCCTAGAGGAGAAGCTGGGCACTCACACAGGGCTACTACACCTGATCTTGGTCTGCTGATGGCTGCACTGAATAACCCACATTCCACACAACTCCAAAGAAAAATCCCTGTAAGGCTAAGAAGTGCAATAAACAGCGTAACAGGCAATGGATCTCAGTCACAAATTACTGATTTTCAGGCTCTTGTGCCTTTAATGTCCCCTTCCTCTAATACCACAGCAGCACCACCCCACTGGCATGAGGGAAGCTCTGAACCTGAACTGCTTTTACTCCTGAGCATTTAACAGCTTTTTCCAGGATTTCTCACCAAGTGTCACCAGACAGCCAAACTGCTCAATCTATCTCCTCAAAAAACACCTTCAGCCTCATTAGGAGTGAGCCAGAGAAGCTCAATTTAAATAGCATATTCATGTCAAGGAGAAATTAATTCACCATGTCCCATTACAGCGCTGCTCACTGCATTATTTATAAAGAAAGCATTATTTTTGGCAACAAAATAAAAATTTAAAAAAAGATAGAACTTCCCTGAAGATGGGAAAACAGTAAAAAGAAGAGAGAAATTATAACATCAATAACAAAAGAAGAAGCTCCAAGCATGCACACAGCCACATTTCAGCCACTGACATAGGAAAAAAAAATTAGGCAAACACAGAACCGGTATTTCAGGTACCAGAATGGTATCAACCAAAGATAGGAGCTACACACTTCAATAAAAGTAATTTTAAAATCAAGTATATCCACACCCCAACTGATAAAAACACCAGGACACAGGTTGGTTCCCAAATCAAAGTTTAATTTATAAAGCTGGTAACTCAAAAATACATTTGCAACAGAAACTACCAAGAAATAAAGAAGTTATCACAGGCTTATTTCTCTGGAGAAAGGTAGAGTTCAATGATCTGCCCACAATCACATCCAATGTGCAACAGCACTTAACAGAGATTAAAGTATGTTGTTTCTAAATATGTGCCTCGACACAATTCTGTCCAAATCTACTAATCAACACTAACTGTGGCATGTAATTCCATTATTTCCAGCCATAGGCATCTTCAAGACAGCTGTTAAATGCTCAGGAAGCCATGGCAGTTATGAACTTCTACTTTTTGGTGCCAGGGTATTATTTAAGCACTGTTTATTGCAAAAGTAAGATCTGCCAGGTCTCTCATAAATTCTACATCTTGTATTTGCTTCTTCAGAATTGTACACCCTCTGTGACTGCATTTTTACTCAGTATTGTGGTTACTCTGCAAGTGGGAAATGTTTTATGGAATCCCTGGAGTCATATGGATTAAGGGGCAGGAGAATATGCTGGGAGGGTGTCCTGACATTGTTTTTCTAACATGAAAAGGTTCCCCAAAGGTGTTTTGCAGCCTGTCTCCCCATATGTTTTCAAACCCCAACTGGATAAAGCCCTGAAGGCAGGGTCTGAGCCCAGAGCTTCTTGCCCTGAGCAGGGACTGGGCCCTTCCTGAGCTGCCCCATCATCTCTCACTGCTGGCACTCCCACAGCTCACTCCAATTCCACACTCTGTAATGTACTACTCTAACAAGCATTTATTCCTTTTATTTGACACATTTCTTCTTGCACTACAAGGACTGCCAGGTGCATGATATGACACTTGTGACTCTGCCTGAAATTAACAAAAACCCCTCATTCTTCTGCTGTCAAAGCTTCCCAACTACCTTCCTTCTCACAAAAAGCCTTTTCTGTTTGATCTTGCAAGACTTAACACCTATTTGATAGTGTTTTCAATAGTGGGTGATTGCTGACAGCACAGTATCTTCCTCCAGCCTGCCCCCCAGGCTTTGGCAATTCACTGCTTGCTCACATAGAAAGCGTGTTGTGAACAGCTCACCTGACAATCACACTGCTGAAACCTCCCTTTTTTTAGCCTGAGTGCCTACAAATTAGTAAAGTAATGATCAACACGTTAATTTCTGTAGTCAACAATCAACTTTCTACTCTTTTAAGAGGAATTCTGACCCTGCACACAGCTTGTTTGGCAGGTGAGTATCAGCAGAGGTAATACAGTGCAATAGGCACGTGGATGTTTGTGCTGCCACATAAATACAATAAGCAAGTTCTCCACAGCTTTTCTGGAGAGCTTGCAGAGCTGTCTAGTATTCAAAGCTTCCTACCCTGTTAATCTTCAAGTTAAATCAACGTATTTAAAGTGTCAGACTGTGAAACTCACATTTACCTCTACTGCCTCTTTTCCCTACTCCAGGAACATCACTGCTTCCAGTGAAGAAACATAATACACACGTGTGGTTTAAAATGGGAAATCTGCTGATGCACCAAACTGTTAATGCACAGAAAAACTAAGACCTAGAGTTCCCAGTACTCCACGCTCAGACACAAGTCAATATTCCAAGAGATAAAAGGCAGGCACTTCCAAAGTGTATCAGCAAGGATACAAATCTATATAGCTGATTTAACTGTTGGAAGAAGCAGCAAAAATATCTAAATTTATAGAATCTGGCTTTCCCAATCCTGAAACCACACACACCCCTTCGTATTCCACTAACTCTGGAAACACAACTGGCTAAGCTGGGCCACCTCTGACAATCATCTGACTCGTGAGGAGGAGGAAGAGGTAAAAGAAGCAAACTCACCTGGATTCAGACCTGGATCTAGATTTTGACCTGGAGCGCCTGGAATCCTCCTTAGAGCGAGATCTTGCAGGGGTGTGCCTCCCCGACTTGCCAGACCCATGAGCACTTCCGCTTCTGGAAGCAGAACGGGATTCCTGCACGCAGATATTGAAAGCCTAATTTGTACACAATTCCTTGTTCACCTAGGGGCTGTAAACAAGCTCCAGTGAAATAAATGGTAAATATTCATAGCTATGTGTCCGGGCAGTCGGCATTAGCACTGCCTAGATTTTTAAGGAGTTTTTTTTTTTTTCCCTGGTAGACACTTCTTTACCCTGCATGTACTTTTGCTATTAAACAGATAATGCATGCATGTTTAGCAAAATATACAGGGACACATAAACAGACTAGTAATTACTTAGCGTAGTGCTTTCAGATTCCAGATTACTTCTTATCTTAACTTCATTTTTATTCCTTTTCTTCATTCTTCCGTTTCAAATTCTGACTTCTTTCATCTTCCCCACTTCACACAAATTGCTCAATATTCTACAAGTGGGACTTCTGGTCTGATAATTAGCATGCATTCACTTTCTTTTTTTTCAAATTTCAGCTTCACTTATTCCTGAGCTTCAAATAATTCTCATTTATAAAACTTGTCAAATGGCGACTTCCGCATTTTCCTTCTTCAACATTAACCTTAATAGAAAAAGAACAGGATGAAGAATATTTAAGAACTCCAGGATAAAATCTAGTGCCAAAACTGAAACTAGAAAAAAAAAAGTGTTGTGGACTTTTACTATAAATGCAGTTCAAGAATTGAATCTACCAAAGCCCTACAATTTTATCAACAGTAAACTCAGTTTAACTTAGCCCTAAGTAGCTGAATTTGCTATTTATGCCTGTATTTAATAGCAAGTGTAACTGGATACTGAGTACCTACTAAGGAATTGTAGCACCAGGAAACTCAAAGTAATTTGCACTATCAGCCACACACTGAGACAAAATCACCCAGGAGTTACTCCAGTGAGATCCTGCAGCGGCCACTGAGGGATGTGCTTTTGGATGCACAAAGCACTGCATGGTTGGTCCTTCCGTGAACTCCAATTATCTGAATTTTGGGCCCCTCCTGCAGTTTGGCAGCCCTGGTGTGAAGGTTTAGGAGCACACACCCCCAGCTGCCTGCACAAGTGGGATTACATGTGCAGGCTTCCTGTTTTCACAGAAATCTGAATTTCCCACTGCCCAGAACTGCACTTGTGCCCCACACTCCAAACTGCTCTGTTATTTACTGGCAATCTCCTCTGGCAGTGACATGACCTAATTAACAGTTTCAAGTTATGTATTTTTATTTTTAAATCAGTATAATGCTTCGCTTTAGTCATATGTTTTAAACACCTCAACACATTAGAAGAAAGTATTCTCCATTTCAAACTATTAGAGAAAATTTAAAATTCAGCAGAATTATACTTCTTTCTAAAAACAATCCTAAATTTAGTGCAAATTCTGATGAAGAAAGCTCCCTAATGACACTGGGTACACGATTTTTCTCAAAAATCCCGTTTTATCTTTCTAACATCTCTTAAACCTGAACACTAATTTAATGGGAATCCTGTACTAAGCATTCAGAAATTCATTTGCTAACTCGAAATTTAATCATGTCTTAACCATTTCCATACTTCAACCAAATGTTGTTGTTACCTGTTTATAATTCCCTACCTTACAGGGGAAAGAAACATGATATATAGGATTAAGCAGGTTTGCCATAAATCCCAAGAGCAACAGAAATAGCACAAAGTTGGCCAAGGCCCTATTCTTCATACAGATGGTTAAGGTTTTTGTTCTAAACTACAGCTTCCCCATGTACTAACACTGCAAAGGGCAGGGGGAGTATTACAGAGTAATTTAAGTTACAATTAACCAATTTAATCTAAATCCATTATTATCTTCCCAAGAAAACACTCCACAGAGGTGAGTTCTGAGTTAATATATTAATTTTGCCGTACAAAGTCTTAGCTCTTCAACAAAGTTAGACAAGCAAGATTGAAGAAGGACTAAACCCCAAACTAAGGCTGCTTTTCACCTGAGGAAAAACACTTCAATTCACAAAAGATAATGTGGTCTAAACAGAAGGAGCCTTGTCCAAACACAAGTGGTCTGAGACCAGAAAGGAGAAATGCAAGGTCAGAGGGAAGCAGCTGGGAGAATTTTGCCCACAAATATACCCCAAACCCTTTTCCAGAGCTTTTAGAAGACAAAAAGCTTTGAAGAAATGAGTAGAGAACAGGTAAATCTTCATACATTTGGTATATTTTTCAGGCAATCTTTGCTGTATTATGCTAGAGTTGAGGGGAAATCTGGACACTGAGAAGCAGAGCTTGTGAAGAAAAAGTTCTAAAAACAACTATCTACCTAAATCAAAACCATTAAACAGCTGGCCTATTTTCATTCAACTCCTTTGCATTTCACATTTCCCAGTCTTTAAACATCCACTTTTTTCCCCAGATCATCCTTCAATCCACCACACTTCACGGGATTATGGGACTTCTTTATTTCAGCATTAAAGGAATTCAATGCACCTCACCTGCTCTGGATACCACCAGGACTGGTCATAACTCCCCAAATTACCAAGTTGCCCCTTTTCCACCCCAAGCTCCAGGAAATCATCCCTATCCAAAGTTCCAAGAACCAGGGGCCTGCAGTACTGCCAACTTATTTTACACCCTTGAGGGTTCACATCAGTCACTCCCACAGCTCATTTCCCTCATCTGATTTTGCTGTTCTTTATCACTTCTTTTCCTACTCTTTGCTCTTTTACTCTGTGAATTTTAAGTTACTGAAAAATGAAGTGTGGTCCTGGCATGACATGGGGAAGAGGGAAGAAACAACGTTCTTTACTCTGCCTATATTCCAGCAGTGCTGGTCAGCAGACACAGACTGACATTCACTAAAACAACAACCATTTCCCCCCCAAACTTAAGTTTGTTTAAATGCACTCTTGTGCATTTAACCTTCCTCCCCAGATCCCTTGGTCTTTATCAACAGTTCTTTCCCTTCACCAGGCACTTCTGGAATTCACATGGAAGCCCTGAAGTCCAGGCTTGGGGATTCCAAATGGTTCTTTCCAGACCTTGACACATCCAAACCAAGTGTAACACTGCTGGGGTGATTTTAACAGCTCTAAGCACATTCACAGTGTTACAGTCAGGTACTCAGTGCAGGGAATGTCCCAAAGCAGGATCATTTGGGGGGCAGGAGATAGGAAAGGTTTCCATGGACAGAAGCAGCTGGAAAGGAGGTGATGGCCACAGTTCTTTGCACTTCTGAGATCCCAGTTTTCCTCACATAAATGGAAGTTACAGATTTCAGTCAGTAATGTAAGATACTGAGAAATAAAAGTATTAAGATTTCATAATCATATATTCATAAGTCATGTATTTCCACTTGTTTTCTGAAGAAAAGGTGCAGCCTCACATGACATTATCAGATCTGCAGCCTCTTTATTCAAGGTGTCACTGCGTTGACTCCACATTCCCCAACCTCTCTATTACAGAAGTTGCCTCTTTTCCCCTGAGGGATGAGATCACTGCTGGGGGGGAGCTGGGGATTCACTGAGGGAAAGCAGAACCATCATTTCCTACAGGTTTCCAAACTCCACACAGAAAGAACACACTGTGTTTTGAAAAATCAGGCCACAGCTTCCTCCCACCACCTCTGCCACTGTGAGCTGCCCCAAGCTGGCAGGAAATTAATCCATCAGCAAAACCTGAATTATCTTCTGACAGGTTTGGGCACTGAATCAGTTCCCCATGAGGCCTCATCAAGTGCCAGCTGGTGAAGGAGGAGCACACAGGGAATGGTCCATCCCTTTGGTGGCACTGAGTGATCAGCTCATCTCTAACCTCAAACTGCTTCCTCAGACCTCCTTCTCACACAATTTAGTAATAAAAATCACCGCTTTTTGAAAATACATGTATTAAATACCTTGCAAGTAATCTGTAAATTGAGCTTTTATACACTAATACCACAAAAAACCCCAAAACAACTCCTCCCACTCTGATTTGCCTATTGAACAGCTTCTGACCACATACCAAGCCATTGCTATCATAATTAACTAATTCACAAGGTAGGATTCATTAATTTGGCCTTTAACTCGTCTTTTTCCAACCCCCTCCATGCCTGAATCCCATGTGCTTTAGTGACAACAATTCCAGTAAAAACAAAATTAAGTTGGAAAACCATGGCATTGCAGCGTAACAACAGTATCTCAAGTATATTCCAGTATTTAAGCATTTCATAATTTATGGTTTCTTCAGTCAAAAAGCTCCTAGTGTTCATCCCACTATGGAGCATAAAGCTGTAAAACAGAATTCAAGTGGGGATTTTTCTTCTTATCTTCCCCCCCACTTTTTAAAAACGCCATAATCCAGTGTAAATTCGTGCTGCTGCTTAAACAAGTCCCACTCCTGGCAAAAGCACCTGGAATTTCTTCATCCCAAAAGCTGCCATGAGGACTCAATCAAGTCAGGCCTGCAAACCGATGCAACTGGAAATGGAGTAAAACAAGATCCAGCTGACTGAATTCCAGATCTGACTGACTGAACGAACACCACTGAGGGAGAGAGCAGGAGCACAAATCCTGTTGGCAGCCTGCACTTGGGACACTTGCAGACAGTTGCAATCATGTTCCAGATTATTTATCTAAACACTAACTCTACTCTGCAGAGACTCCAGCTTGGAAAAGCACAAAAGCCACTGACTCAGTAAAACATAAGCCTTAAGTAAGCAATAAACCCCAGAAATAACACTGGCAAGAGCAGAAGAAAAATCAATCCCTGCTCCAGTTCGGAATAGCAGGTGTGTAGTTCTGTGGTTTTCACCTTTACAAACGCATCCATTTCAAACAACTTACCCTTTTAAAAGTCACAAAAGCTCAGATGTAATCCATTTTAGGCACTGGCAAAGACTGCCTACAAATACTTTAATACATTTCTAAAATTAAAACATAAAAAAAGCAGCAGACAACAATTTCTGCCGCAATACTCTGCACGACTGTGTTTCTCACTAAAAGACTTTGCTATAGAAACTTTATTATTTACACTCTGACTGAAAACACAATGCATGCTATCTTGGCAAACTTTACTAAGACTAAATTGGCTTCCAACCTGCACAACAATTAAAGTACCTTTTAAAAAACTAACACACAAATAATTCACCCTGAGCAAAAAAAACTCCCTCGCTAAAAAAACTTCAGAGTGAATGAAAATACCAATGAAACACTGGCGCTGGCACGAGCCTATTCCTTAATCCCTGTCTTTCACCATTCATTCCCATGTTTACTCCCTGGAGACCATTTTTTCTAATCTTACCTACCTTGAAGTAGAAACACCCAGGTATTGCAACTTCTTACAGTGGATTTATAAGACAAAACCATATTCTAAGAAAGACATTACTCAAAATTACTACGTTCTCTAATATTTCTTGCCCCATCAAGTTCAAAACTTAGGAATTTATCACCTCCACAACTCCCTCCGATGCTGCAGGAAAATATTTAAGTTATGCTGAAAAAACCCCAAAATGCAATACTGACCCTAACTAAAGATATCAGAGGCAAACAAGGCTGATCCAGTAAACAAAAAGCAACTACAGATGTGCATCACAAACGTTAATTTTAGCAAGTAATCTATTTCGACATCAACAAAAACTCATCCGGACAGAGAGAGCTTTCCAAAACTATGAGCCTTGAGAGCTATCTGCTGCAGGTTTCACAAAGCGAAGGGGTTGCCTCCGATTATCAAGTTTAAATCAGATGCGAGCCAGAGCCACCTGGACGCCAGGCCCGAAGAGCTGAGTTATTGTTAAAAGCGAAAGGGAGCGAAGAGCGGTCTAAATTAGACAGCAACTCAAGAACGGATTGCAAGGCAGCTCTGTAGAGAGGATAACCACAGGATTCCCCTTCCGCAGGGGTGGGATGGAGGACGAGGGGCCCCTGAGGGCTCGGGGCCGCCATTTTGTCCCTCCCGGGCGCGCGCGGTCCCAGCCCAAGATGGCGCCGGGCGCCTCACGCGGGGAGCGGCCCCTCCGCCATCGACCCCGCCGCGCCGCCTCACCCGCCTCTCCCCTCCCGCGGAGGCTCCGCCACCCGCGAAAGGGGACACGGGGGGACGAGGGGGCGCCGGCGCCACGCGAAGGAGATGGAGGGGTGTGTCGGGAAGGAAGAGGGGTAGGGGGGGCCCGACCGCGCAGCGCGCTCAGGCTCCGTGTATTACCCGCTCGCCGTAGTTTTGCTCCCCGCTGTCGCTCATTGTCCCGTCCCGCCGCTCCCGCCGCCGCTGCCCGAACCGGACACGACCGTCCCCGGCGACAGCGCCGTCCGTGCGGGAAGTGACGAGACCGCGGGGCCGCGCGCGCGCGCTCCGCAGGACACGCCCCCAAGGGGACATTCCCGAGCCGGAGGCCGCGCCCACGCCGCAAAGCCACGCCCCACACGGCGCCGCCCCCGAAGAGAAAGCCACGCCTCCCACCTTCGACCACGCCTCCTACCCTGCGCGCCTTAGGGAAAGGCCACGCCCCTTGCCTGAGGACGCCCATGATGCGAGACCACGCCCCCGCATAGACCACGCCCACTCAATTCACCCCCAAAGCCCACGCCTCTCATCTCTCTCCGCCCTGGGTGCTATGGCCACGCCCCTCTATCTGATGCCACGCCCCCGACGTCACCCGCGAGGCGAGGACCACGACCCCGCCCCCACGACGCCCCGCCCCCCGCCCCTCAGGTGAGACCCCGCACCTTCGCCCCAGGTGACCTCGCGGCCCTCGCTCTACCCAGGTTGCAGCAATAGTTTAAAAATGTGATTGCGAGGGCCTTTTTCTGGCTGTTAAAGCATTAGTTCAGAGCACGTGGGGAAGGAAGAGCGGGATGTTTCTTAGGCACCCACTCGAGGGCAGCAGAGCGTCGCTGAAATGGCGAGTTTTCCTCCATCCTTGGCATTGTTTCTCCACAAAACATATCCAATGTATCTGTTTTATGTTACAAGCAGCACCAGTAAAGCACCGGCAGCCCCAAAGGGCCAGGCCTGTGCAGGGATTAGCAAAGGATACCCACACAAAGAGGGCCACCCAGACTTAAAACACACAGCTGTGATTTAACCAAAATACCAGCTTCTTCAGTGCTTCTCAAACCACAACACTGCACAAGGGTTGCAGCTGGGATACTGGAGGAGATATTGCACCTGCTCAGCTCATCCCAGTGAGTCTCAGAATTGTCTAGTTTGAAAGGGACCTTAAGGCTCATCTATTTCCACTCCATGGCATGGCAGGGACACCTGCCACTATCCC
>VZUA01033860.1:6016-40184 GCA_013401035.1 Horornis vulcanius | reverse complement strand
ACACACACACACACACAGAGTACAGCAGGGCAACACACATTTGATAGGCAGGACTCTGGAAACCCTGTCCTAGCTACCAGACTTTTTTTTACAGTAAGTTGAAATACAAAGAGGAGCACAGTGATGGTTCTCCCCTCACCCCCCAGTAAACAAAGTTATTGCAGTTGGTCAGTCCACCCCACTGCAGCAGCACCACCAGAGCTGCCCAGGCTGCACATGGCTGGAACCCAGCCCAATCGCCCTTGTCACACCAGCGTGAGATTCAAGGGAGAAATCACACACTGACTAATCTCCTTTACAAAGCCTTTTTTCTTTGATGCAACAGCCTCAATAAAGATGTGATGTGCTTATACACCCTCTCCCACGCTGCCACTGCTAGGCAATGCTACCCATCCCCAGAGCATCAGCTCAGGTCACCCGAAAATGTCAACACAACAACATCCCCACTACAGCCCAGCTTCTGCCACAGCCAGGAGCCAGCACATGGCAGGCAGGAAGAACAAAGTATTGCAGCTAGACAGTGTGTCCCGCCCAGCAGCATGCCACCAGGCCGGGGACAGCATCTTCCTCCCCTGCATGGTTTGAAGGGAACACCCAGTCCTTGGCCATGCAGGTTGCCCTTGTGCTGGTGAAGGGTTTCATGACATCAGCTGGTGAAGCAGCCCAAGCTGAGACAGGCACAAGTTCCAGCTCTCACCTCAGAACCTCCCTGCTAGCAGAGCATACCACCAGTACTTTCCCAATGGAACCTGGGTGGTCCCCATGCAGAGTAGGACCTGCCCTACAGTGCAGAGGGGATTCCCCAAGCCTTAAAAAACTCAAGGGTAAGGGATCAGGTAAAAAAAAAATAAAAAGGAAAAAAGTTCAAAAGCATCACTGCCCTCAGAAAGTGCCTTCTGGAAATGCTCACAGAGCCTGGCCTGCCTGCAAAGGGGAGAACCCAAAAGGGCCTATCAGAAATTTCAGTTCCTTACCCTGAAATGCCAGAGATGTCTGTTTTTCCACATGGCAACAACACCCTGCTCCCCACAGCCCATCCAGCACCTGATAGAGCAGCCTGTGCTACCTCAGGTGTGCAGTGTGACACATGGGCAGGAAGGCAGCTGGACATGCAGAGTGCCTAGCTGGCTCCCAGTCCAGCCACTACAGTGATGCATCACTCCAAAGACAATGGCTCAATCTTGCGGGGTTTTTTTTTGGCAAATTAATATTTTTCCTACTTTTTTTGGTTTGGTTTTTTTTTTTTTTTTTTTTTAGAAAGCAGTAAAAAAAATCTGCAGCTGTTAAAAAAAATCCTTTCCCTTTCGAGGCTGGACAAGATTTTATTGACAGGTAAATAATTGGTGTGAGTATGTAAATAGCAGCGACCCCACTGACACGGTGCCCCTCAGTAGCACAGCCAGCTGAGGAACACAGAGACTGGCTCGGTATGGTCATTGTCAAAGACCTGGGACACAGGAGTTTCCTTACACTTTGTGTTTCCCTAATTCCTGTTCCTGCCCAACTCTCCTCAGGCATCGCTTCAGCATGAACAGCTGCCTGTCCCCATGGCAGGCTCCATGCTCCTCTCCAGACCTCCCTAACTCTGCAAGTGCCTTGTTTTCCACACCAGACAGTTGAACTCCCTCCAGACTCACTGATCTCTCATCCTTTGGCAGCAGGAAGAGAGACTGGCCATCCTTTTCTCCTAGAAATACAGAGCGGGGGCCAAACGCACTGCAACGCACACGATCTGCAAAATCTGTTTGAGCTGATCCACGGCTCCCCCAGCCCACTCACACCAATGAGGTCTCAGGTTAATAAGCAGTGCAGTTACTCAGCTATCTGCTCGTAAGTGGTAGGTGTTCTTGGGCAGGTTGCCTGCTCCTGACAACTCCCCCACAACTTCACGTTGTCAGCACATCTATATTTAAGACTGGTTTGTTGGGTTTGGGGTTTTTTTTTTGCCTTTGTTTAAAGGGGTTTCCTTCCTTTGTAGTAAACTTAAAGAGTTAATAGAAAAAAGTAATTCAGAAGTAATCCAAGCACATCTGTAATTAATTCTGCAGGAGAGGGCAGAGCGACGCGAGTCAGAGTTGGCACGCAGTTCCTGGCTCCTGGTGTGCAGTCCTCGGGATGGGCAGAAGGTCCCTGCGCCGAGTACAGCTAGAAGTTGGATTTGGAGTGTCCAAATATGCAGATGGGAAAGTGCTTGACATGAGAGGACCACTGTGCTGCCAGCTGAAAGAACTTGACGTCGTTCCACTCCACCCCGTCGATCAGGACTGCAGGGGAGGGTAAAAAGAGAGGAGAGTTAGAAAATACTGAGGGGAAGTGGCCAGCCTGAGGCAGCTTTGCCAGAAGACCCCTTGCAGTCGGCAGAGGGAGGCCTGGCCACACTCAACTGCTCTGCCCCCACCCAGTGCACACATGGGGAGAAAGGCTCAGGAGCTCACCAGGTTTAGGGAGAACAGCTCGGATTGTTGTTCTAGCATTGCTCACTGACACCAGAGCACCCCACACTGCTGATTTCAGCGCCACCTGATCCAGCTTCTCAGCTTTCCTAAGCACACTTCATGTTCCTTTTTGCAAATGCACTCTTACAGAGATAGGTATCAGTCTCTCCTCATTGGCACTCTCACCAGGACATCCACATCACCCAAAGAGGTGACACATGTCCTGTGAGCACCCCTCATGCCTGCCAGTCTCAGAAGGATGGGGCCAGGATTAAGGAGGTGACTCAAACAGGTCCCTCTCTTGGGGATTACTAACTGAACAGGCTACAAGGGCATTTTTGCTGCTGGATGCCTAACTCCACTGACAGACACTCCAGGCCTGTCTACAAGATGCATATATGGCTCCTGCTGTGGCATGAACACATGCCAGTGTCCTGCCCAGAGGAGCAGCCACAATGTCACTGCTCACCACCAACCAACACTTGCACCAGAAGCGCAAGAGAAACGGGATGACAGAGAGGGGAATGGAGGCCTGTCCAACCCTTGTCCTCATCCACAGCATTGACTCAGAGCTAGCTAAAGGAGGATTTTCCCACCGCCCAGACCTATTAAAGCACTCCTCCATGCTGGACACACCAAGGCCCATTCCCCAGGAATATCCCCATCACACTGGCTCCAGGGCACGGGGCAGGACACCAGCTCAGCCCTTCGCCTGGAGGACAATCAGAGCTTGTGAGCCTTGCCCAGCATCCAAAGGGATGCAAGCACTCCACTTACCACGCAGCATGTTCTGCTGATGTTTCGCTGTGCAAATTAGCCTGCTGATTCCTTCAATACACTGGCTCTTTGACTCAACCTCTTTGTCCTTTGTCTTCTTGGGCAAGAACATCACTGGAAGAAAAGCAAACCAGCACAAGGTGAATCTATGCCAATCACAGGAGCTGCACTGATCCTTGTTTGAGTTTCTACATTTAAACATTCATGTCTGAAAATTCTTATTCCCTTTTTGGCAGGAGTTTGTCAGTGCTGAGTACCATCACTGATGCACATGAGCACCTTACCCCTAAATGTCTCTTTGTGAAGCCTTCCCAGCTCATAATCCTAACCCCAAAGGGCACCTTCAGGTAACTCCTGCTCTGTTGGGATACCATGCAGGGAGAACATCTGCATCTGCAGTGCCAAGCTGCTGCACTGACTGCGGCCCAAGACATCCTGGGCTGCACAGACACCTGGAGAGCAGGAGGGATTACAAAATGGGGGCAGCTGATGGGTAGAGAAGGCATAAGAAAAACTAAAGGGTCCAGTTCCCCAAGAACTGTCCAAATGCATGAGCAAAGATGTACAAACTGGTTTCACAAAAGCTAGTGGTGTTGAACACCTCCTCTGCAGGCTGGGCCACCCCCAGGGAAGAACATCTGGAGTGCCTCAAGATCACCTCTCCCAAAAGCATGACACTTACAAAGTCACCAGTGGTGACAGCTCCGGTACCAGCAGGACCACAGCTGTGCTGCCCTGGCAGTGACCTGGCTGCAGAGCTATGTACCCATGTCCTGCAGCCCAGGAGTGACTCCCAGGCTGACAGGCAGAGGATGTTATGAAGGACAACTACTGGCAGCCAAAATGTATATGCAGAACTGTCTTGCTGCTTCCTTGAAAATAATTTGTTGCAGAGCTGTTCTCAATCTCTAAAATGTTTCACATTACCAAGACCAGGAGCAAATACAAAATCACTGACAACATTCAAAATGCTACTTTGTTAGTTTGCTTTGAGGAAAAAAAAGCCATGAGTTTAAGAGCAGGAGAGTTATTTATCTTCTACTTCCTTTTGACCCATAAAGCATTCTGTACAATAGCATGAGAATTATAAAATCATGGAATTGCTGAGGTTGGAGAAGATCTCCAGGGTCACTGAATTGAACTGCTAGTCTAACACTGCCAAGTGCATGTTGACTAAACCATGTCCCCAGGTGCAACATCTTTTAAATACCTCCAAGCGTGTAGGTATGGTGGCTTCACCACTGCCCTGAGCAGCCTGTTTTAGGGCTTCACAACCCTTTTGGTGAAGAAATTTTTCCTAATAGCTAATTTAAGTCTGCCCTGGCAAACCTTGAGGCTCCGTCCTCATTACCTGGCAGAAGCAACTGATACCCACCTTGCTGCAATCTCCTTTCAGGCAGTGGTAGAGGTGATAAGGTCACTCCAAGCCTCCTTTTCTCTGGGCTGAACACCCCCAGTTCCCTCAGCTGCTCCTCCCAAGGCTTTGCTACAGGTTCTGAATCACCCCACTGTGGGAGTGGGTGTAGGAGGAGAGTGGGAGGCCCTAGACTCCAGTTCAGGGGGTACTCCTATTTTGTCACCTCACAGGGATCTGTGATACTTGCCGGGCTTCTGTTTTCCTTACATGCCTTTTTTATTCTCTGTGGCTCTTTTGAGCTAAAGGCTCATAGGATGGGGATATCATCCCAGAAAATACAGCTATCCCAAGTATCCAGCACACTGTCAGAAAGGAGGGGCTCATTTACCCTCACCAGTTATTGGGGCATAAGCTGCTTCTTCTCTAATCCAATATCCCAAAACGGCACCAGCAGGCTCCCAAGGAAAACAGGGAAACTCTCCAGGCACGGCCTTCTGCATGTCCTTGTTCTGTCCCCCACCTTTGTTCTTTTTGGGCTATACCATTTTAGGTGTTCAGCCCTCAGGGCCTCCCCTTTTTAACTCGCACAGAGGAGCCGCCCTTTCAAACCCTATCACTTTACACAGCCACTTCTCATCAACTGATTAGGATTTTGGGGATAAAAATAGGACTGAGGTACTGTACTCCAGCACTGAAAAGTCAGGCAGCTCTGGAGCAGCAAGACAGGGACAGAAGGACACCTTACCTTTCTTGTTTTTTTCTTTTGTCACCACAGTCATGGACATGGTTGGCGTGGTGGCGATCTCACCGCTGGCAGGTAACCTGCTGACCTGGAGGGACCGGAAAGTGCATTTCAGTGTGTTTTTGGTAGTGGAGGGGTCCTTCTTCTCCGGGTCTCTCTTCCTGTCCACGGGTGGAGCTGCAATCCAGTAATCCACCTGCAGGCCCATCAACTCAGCACCAAGGCCCTGGCTGGGAAACAAGAGGAGGTGGTAATGTCTGCAGCCTCTCAGCAGGGCTGCCGTGCCCAGTCAGAGGATAAATATCTGGCTCTTTGGGGAATCAGGCAGCGACATTTCCTAGTGAGACTCAGCAATTACAGAAGCCCAAGGAGTCATCCCTGAGAGATGCAGCCTGGGTCCCACTGCACAGAACCTCAGTGAACCGAGACAAACTGCAGCCCTGCTGGCCTGACCTGCTGCAGTCAGGAGGGTGAGCAGTGGGGAAGGGAGCACACAAGCACTTCCCTTAGGTGATGCTGAGTTCTATGACACAGCAGCAAAGGCACCTCCTGAGGTGGCCCAGATTACCTGGTCTTTGAGTGGGGAAAAATGGCTGTAAGCAACTTGCTGCTGCCTCCTAAGCACTGATGAAGTGACTGTCCAGGCACAGCACTGCCAAAACCAACTCTCAGCTGGGACAAACAAAGCCTTGGCAGGCACTCAGTTCCCAGTCTCCCTGACTTGCTTTTTGCAATTACCTACTCCCAAGCCTTGCCACTTGCTGGGGAATTCCACTGTTGGGAAAAAAAAAAAAATGTTCTGCCAGCCCTGTGATGTTTGCTAACCAACAGACTTCAGGATATATGCTCTATTGTTGAAAACTCCTGTGCATCATGTGGTAGCAGCCGTGCATCACCGAAACATGCTGCCAGCCCTTTCTTGAGCCAGCAAAGGTGAGATGAGCAGCCTGGGAAGCTCCAGCCCCTTCCTGCTCCTGCCTCACTGCTAACCCTGAGGGGAGCAGGGCTTCATCATTCAGCAGACCTACAAGTGACAGCCTATACTTCTTCCTATACAGTGACAATCAGTGTTGAATAATACACAAGTACTAGACAAAACCCCAAATTTATCTACCAGTCTGTGTCCCCAGTTTGAGAAATGGCAGTTGTTAAGGAAGATGAATCTGTGATCTTGAATGAAATATGCATTCCTCTGAACCACCCTTCTAATAAGAAACTCAAGGTAAAACAAGGACATCCCATCATTACAGTCCTCTCAGTATATAATTTCCTTTCCTTTTGTTTTTTCAGCTAAAAGTCAGACTACAAAGCAGAGTTCATCTTTGATGACTAAAACCAGGTTTTTGGTTCTCAGGGCAACATTCAGAAGTGAGACTAAGTATGATGCTTTGGAGATGCTGCTGTGAGTTTTAAGGCTCCTTTGCATCACATTTCTCAACTCAGTCACAAAGACAAAGCATGCTAATATTTACTAGGCCCAGGCCAGATTTTATCCATTCCCAGTTAAACACATGGCTTAATCATTCAGTTTGGGTTACCCTTCACCTCCTGTGCTGTCACTTATGGATCACAGGAGATGGAACAATGTTGAACCTACACTTCCTCATTTCTTGATGATTTTACCACACAGTATGAAACCAAAAAGTATCAGATTCCTAGGGCTGAGGTGTCAGCTTCAGATTTATCACATCCAAGGCTCGCAACTCTAATACCCTATGCTCGTGGTGGCCCCAGCTCCCAAACCACTTCCACCTTTGGAAATCCCATACACAAAGCACACACACAAGGACTCAGTGCTGCTCCCTGAGGCTGCACAGCCCCCAGCTCTCAGCACTGCCAGCCAGCTGCTGCTGGGGCACACAGGGCTCTCCTCCCATCAAACCACAGGAACACAACAGGAGGAGCCTGCAGAACTGGGCTCCTGGCACAGGTGAACAGGCTCTAACACCTTCGAATGCTGGAACCCAAACTGGCACTTTCACATCTCCATTTTGTCCTGTTAGAAGGGAACTCTTAAGCCAGTTTAAGAAGTCAGAGGCTAAAGGTCCCTGGGGTCAGATGAAAGGTCCCCATTCAGTCTCCAACAGGGACAGCAGGGGATGCTGCTTAGGGAGAGCACATAAGCCCAGCCTCAGAGCATGCCCTGGCACTTCCCCAGCCTGACAATAGGATTAAGGATGCTAGAGGAGACATCCCTGAAACATCCTTTAGTAGCCATTAATGGGTCAGCAGTCCATAAATTTGTCTGACCCCTCTCTGATCTGCTGCTGCCACAGAAGCAGCAGAGGCAAACACGGTACCTTTCCTTCCTCCCTTTTAACTGAGCTCTTGCAGTGTCACTGTGTGCTCCCAGCTCTTGTGCCACAGGCTTCAGAGAACCCCAGAATTGCTGGGGTTGGAAGAGACCTCCAGAGATGATCCAGTCCAACCCCCTTGCCAAGGCAGAGTCACCTGGAACAGGTGACACAGGGATGCATCCAGGTGGGTTTGGGATGTCTCCAGAGAGGGAGACTCCACAACCTCCCTGGGTTCCTGTTCCAGTGCTCTGCCACCCTCTACAAACCCCAACCCCCCTGACTTTGCACAACTTGAGTGGCTTATCACTTTCCTCTCCTCTCCTAAACTGCTGAGTCCAAATGTTTCTAGTTTCCCCTTCTCACAAGACTGCTGCTATATTCCCTTAGAGGTTCAGGGGAGTTAACAAAATCAAGGGGAACTTCACCAAATGCCTCTGAGTACTAGAACTGCACACAAAGCGTTAGACAGCTACACCAATGTTTTGCACAGCAACAAAACGAAACAAAATTAGTCATGGCCAGGGAAAGTCTTACTGGCAATTTTCTAAGGGTTTCCTCCCTTCACCCCTAAAAATTTCGGCTAAACCAGGGCTTAGCATTACCTACAGGTGCAGTCCCCTTGCTGTTCAGATGTGCTTTCAGGCACACACATGAATGGGAGCTGCAGTTCCACCTTACAACTGCCAGCCCTACCCTCACAGAGAAAGTCATCAGTTCCTTCAGAAGTCACTCTGACCTTCCACTCACTTGGCCATTACAAACATAAGAATCATGAGGGATTAGCCCGGCACCCATGTGTACTAAGAGTCAGTAATTTTTTTGAATACGTATCTTCCCAAGAGAATCCTCCCTGTGGGACATGCAGCCTTCCCACTAAGGGCAAAATCCCCCCTGTCCTCCCCAGCTCCGTGTCAGCCTCAGCAAGGACACAATCACTCCAGAGGCAATAGAAGTGAAGGGAAAGGTGACAATTCAAAATGCTTGCTAGGGAGGAAGGAAAAACTATGGGGTTTTCCTCTGGAGGAGTTCTCTCCCATGTGTATGCCAGATAAACCAGCCAACGGAGCTGAAAGGAGACAAAACATGGTTTACCTTGGAGAGGAGAAGCTGCCTGTAACAGATGGTGAGGAAGGGGGCGTGGGGGAGGCTTCTTTCACAGCAGGAGACACAGAAGGCGGGGTGGAAGAAAGGACAACGGAGCTTGAGGGAGCTGCGTCATCAGAGTCACCTTAAAAAAAGGAAGTCAAACTGTTTGTCTGGGTTGTCTCACAGCACAGAACCCTGGGATAAAGCTCAATCTCCTCGTCCATGCTCCTGCTGCACAGGTTTGTTCGGATTCAATCCAGAGGTCAGCTGGCCCATCCGTTCTGACTGGCTTTGTATGACTGGGTAAAAGGCAGGCACAGACACTGACACTCCTCATTTGGCATCTGCTCTCCTAGGGTTTACTCCCAGCTGATTTTGAGCCTCCTGCACAGCCATAGCCCAGATCATTCATCTCCTACAGGGAATCTCCACCTGCAACCACTGCAGGGCAGCACCACTCCCGGAATCCACTACCTCTGGGCAATCACAGGGATCTCCCCATTCCACAAGGTTTTATCCCCTTCATGTTGGCCCTTTAGGATGGTGGGAGCACTGTGGTAGCAAGAAGTGGCCCACAGAAGGGTGGCCTCCATGCACAAACCGGTGTGTAACCCGGGCCACAAGGATCTGGGTTTGACAGTGAAGCAATACAAGAAACAATCCCAACACAAAAAAAACAATATTCCTCTGCATGTGAACACGGAAAAAAATAAGTTCTCATTGACAAAATAGCATCACCCCATGTCTGTGTATGTAAGCAGACAGTATCCTGTATATCAGCTTTGCACTCCCCCAGTAAAAAATAAATGGGTCTAGAATTTTGCCCACCCTGAAGTTCCCAGGCACTGAGATCAATTTCATTCAGCAACTGAGGGCACTGTAGGGAGACAGGCATGAACTTCTGATGAACTACCTCCTCAGGCTGAACCAGGAACCTCAAACAACTGTAATAGAGAATCCACCTCACTGACAGCATTAGAAAAACAGTGTTTGCATGAACGTGAGACTAGAGCTTCCCTGGATGTAGGTGTGGGAATTTCACCTGGCCTGAAGCTCCATGTAAAGTAACAAGAAAAAAGGGCCTCTCCCAAGAGAGGGGGTTCTTTTTCTGCAGACAAAGCATTGGGAGCTAATAAAATCCAATTCCACCTCACAGTGCTCCAAGGCATTCAGCAATGGACAGCTGAGTCTGCTCAGCCTGTGAAGTCAGGCTCCCACCTGCTGCAGGACACAGAAAGCACACACAAGATGTTCCTTACCTGATGTTGCAGAAGATTGTTCCACTATTCCAACCTTCACCACCTAAAGGGGGCAAAACAGAAGAGCTCTGTCAAAGAAACCCCTGAATTTCAGGAACCCAATAACCCAGCACTGAGCTCATCTCTGCACTCTCTGTGGCACTGTCCCTGCAATCAGAGTAGTTAAGGAGTCCTCTAAGGGCCAGGCAGGTCCTGGCAATGTGCAGCCAAGCAGTGTCAGCTCACATCCCTTACCTGACCCACACAATGGACAGCACAGATCCTGCAGAGCTGTTACAGACCTGCCCAGATCTGCACAGCCCATCAGCTCCAAGCCACGGCAACTCCAGAGAGGAAAAAGGCTCAGAAATATCCCTTCAGCACTGCTTTGATGCACCTCTAAATTACAGACACACTGCTTCTATTGCTCAGGAGCAGCCACTTCCAGGGTGCAGCATAGTTGGGGTTTGTTAGGAAACCACAGAAGCAACAAAGTAGAGTTTCTGATCAGAGTTATCTACTCTCTAAAGGAGGGAAGTGTCCAACAAAGAAGATAAAGCCCCTACCAAAGCCTCTGGAGGCAGACAGGGACAAACCACCACATGGACAGGTCAGAACAATCCAGATCACACTGTAATAAGGGCACAAATGCGTGTGGCCACTCACCAGCTGGCACATTAAGACTGATGATAAACGTCACTGGCAATAACTTGTGGAACAGAGCATGCTGCAAACAAACTCCCAAGAACACGCTATGCCTAGAAAGATAAACTGGCCCTTAGTGATATGAAAGCAGAGACCTTCTGCAGTGATAATCTGCTATATTACACAGGGATCATCACTCTCAACACTGCGGAGAAGAAGCCTTTTTAAGGCCCTTAAGAAATTTGTATACAGGGCTAATGTCAACCTTACACAAATCCTGACAAATGGGAAAGAGCTGCAAAGGGAGCTCAGGTCAATAAAACCTGCTTTAGAATGAGAAATTATGTCACGTAGACTGTGTGGTTTGAAAATAGAAGGTCATTAAGTTCAGACACAACCATGTCTGGACCACATCTCTAGGGAGCACATTTCTGTAATATGGGATAAAAAAAAGAAAATTAATTATTAGAAGCAAAATGCTTTTGCAGAGCTTGGAGGGCAGGGAGGGGTATGCTCAACAGTAGATCTTGGAGGGCTGTCAGGCTCCCTGGTGGATTCTCATTTAGATCCAGTCTTGAAAAAGCCATCATGAATTCAGCAGTGTATACACAGGCACCCTGAGGGCTCACTGGCCTGGGAGAAGGAGGCTGCAGCTCAGTTTGGTCAGTCTCCACCCAAAGGGGCAACAACTCAAGCTCTGGAGTGCAGCAGCCATTTGTGCTGTATGTGTTAAACGCCAAGAGGATGTTTCACAGACTGTCACTGGCTGTGAACAAGAGGAGCAGAGTTAGGGGAGGGACAAGCAACACAGAAAATTGCCTGCAGCCACCTTGATCTGCAAGCCAGGCAGGAAATCTCTTCTGGCCTTTTCCTCTTTGTTGGCTAACTGAAGATGTTCAAGTTCAGACACATGGGAGGACCACAAGGTTAAACACTTTCCCTTCCCTCCACTCAGGGAGATGCATGAGAACACTGCAGTTCCAAAAGGCCTCCATCCAGGAAAGCTGCAGCAGCCAGCCCCCTTTCCCTCCAGGAAGAGGCACATCCTGTTAACTCTCCTGGCAACAGGCTGTCAGCTTTGCTGTAAGGCCCCTTGTAAGGCTCCACTCCCAGCACGGCACTGCCCTGCCCATTTCTGGGTCAGAGACTGCACAGCCCAGCTGCAGGACACCAGGTTTTGCACCCCAAAAACCAAGAGTGCAGCCAACATCAGGAGCTGCAAACCCAGGAGTCATTGGCTCCTTCTCTTCCTTGTCCAACAGATCTGAGCAGGCTGCAGCTGAGGGAAAGAGCCACAATGTTCAAGTCCAGCCTCAGACTTTGTGAGGCACCTGCAACTGGCCTTTCAGACTCTTCAGATATGTTTCACAGGGCATGTGAAACTATGTCAGGAATGCTTCAGAATCAGGAGCAAGCAGCACTGATTTGACACTCATCTCCAGTGACATAGGAAGTCAGTCTGTGCTTTCAAGGCAAGTTTTTGGGGGCGTTGGCAATGTTATGTACACAACAAAGCAAAGAGACCCCTTTCAAATAATCAAATCCAAACTGGAAAAGCAGTGCTAACGTCCAGACAACAATCATTTTAGAGCAACTAGATAAACACTCTGAGCCCCATTTGCTTGCACAAAATACAGGACTAAATCAGTCCTGAAAAAAAAGCTTGCAGATCCTAACAACAGTCTGGGATGTTCCAAGTCCTCTAGACTTTTCATGTTACTGGGAAAGGTGAAACAGCTGTTTTTTAAGAACATTCCATCACTAGAAATTGCAGTTCATGGGAGATGCGAGTTCCCAGCAAAGCTCATCAGCAGGGAACAAATTGGGTATACGTGTCTCTCTGCTTTTGCAGAGGGCTTCTCTCCTTCAACAAACAAAAGTAGACTGTCATCCCAGGAACACTGCAGAGAGAGACTCACTATGAGGAGACAGCAGGGTCAGGGAGAGACTAAGCCCTTTAAATGCCTTGGGATTTCAGAGGAGCTCTGACAGACACAGAGAGGACGTGCACGTGTCAGCGTCACACAGAGCAGACACGGCAAGGCCAGCATGCAAGACAGCAGCAGAAACTGGGAAGAGGACATCCAAGAGCTGAAGAGCAGCCAAGGGATTTCTTCTGGCTGCAGGTCAATGACTTTACACCTAAAACTTAATGAATTGAATGAAGAGCATGATCAAATAAGGGGAGGGAAGCTAGAAAAGGCAAAGAGCACACAGTGCACAAAATACACTGAGAGAACAGCCATGGCCCTGTCCAGACACTGCACTTGGCACCTCAAATGGGAACACTTAAGGACAGGAGGAAAAATGAGGGACTATTCCAAATATGTAACAGTGGTATAAGCCATCTCCCTGCTGGGATGTACTCTCTGCTTCTCATGGAATAGATGGGACACTAAGAGGATGGGAGACCACCAGTATCAAGCATGCAGAAGACTGACACTGGAATAGCAAATTTGGCCAAAACAGTAAACCAGGGCAATGCTAGCCACAGCATCCCTATAATTAGGTTTCCAGGGACACATCACATTCCTGTCTTGAGAAATAAAATACACCCTGTAGTTTTTTAAAGTGTCTTAGAGGTTTGCTTACATATCAGGCAGCTGCATCCACCCATCAGATTGTTATGCTGATAACCTGCCTTAGAGCACCCAATGGCTTCTGCTCTGCTCCAGAAACCTGTTAAGTTTAGGTTAACGCCTGAGAACATATTCCAGCTTGCTTGAGACAGCAGAACCACGACAACACTCACCCCAACAAAGGGAATGAACTTCTGCGAAGATTCTTCGTCAGGGCTAAAGGTAAAGAGAAGAGAGTTGTTAGCAGCTTGCCTCCAGCCCAGGCACCATACTCACTCCAGAGGTTGCATTCCAGCATGCAGCAGGGACGGACAGGATGCAAGCGCCACTTCAACGCTCCTCTCGAGGCCCCCTGCCAGCACCAGGAGCCTGCACGGGCAGGAGGGGAGGAGCACGCGGCCTACGGCATGTCTCTGGGGGGAAAGGCTCTTCCTCCCTCCCTCACACTCCACAGAGAAACATGCTTGGATGGCATGGCAGTCACCACAGACACACGGCCTCCCGCTGCGAGGAGATAGATCTGTGCCACCACAACACAGAGCACTGGCTGTTACTTACTAGAACCCGAGGCGCTCTGCCTGCGCGGCCTCCAGGCGTCCCCCCTTGGAGCCACGTGCCACAGCTTGCACATCCCCAAAGCAGTGGCCCTGCCGCAGGTTACAAGCCGTGACACGTGGTTACTGGTGCAGCACCAGCAAGGACATGCCCTCACACCCACGCTCACACGCCCGCCCTGCTGCTGGGCCCTGCCGCCGGCACACCCATGGCTCGGGCAGCGGGGCCCACACCCACAGCTGAGCCCAGCTGAGCGACGGGCACACCACGCCCCAGGAACGGCTGCCGACAGCACCACACACATCTGGAAAGCCCCTCTTGCTCTGGGCCCGGCCAGAAAGCAGAGGGTGGAGGAAGGCCAGCAATGAAGGCCCATGGTCAAACCCAGCAGGAATTAGGGGGAGGCTTGGCAACGACAGGAGGAGGAAGAGATGAGTGAGGAGGATGGCTGGTCGGAAGGGCCTGCAGAGCCATTGCTCCCTTCAGTGGCAACAGAGATCAGAGATGGACCCACAGGGTGAAGAGAAGACCACAGGAGCACAACCACAATTTTGGAGGAACTACAGTTCAGCAGAAGGAAGTGACTGCACGGGCAAGACACACATTTCTCAGTGACTGAGCACAGGAAACAGGTAGGAAGCAGACAAACAGATACTTCTCATGTTTCTCTTCCTGTGCATCCCCCAGTGCTCAGAAAAAACCATCCAGCCTCATTTTCATCCAGAATTTAGCTGGGAGTAGCATAAATACTGCAGGTATTTCTGTGCTGTTTCCAGCATGGATCAGAAATGCACCAAATGCACAAAGGTTGTTAACCTGTGTGATCAGTATAGGTTGGACACTTCCCTCTAAGCCCCAAGGAAAGAATGACGTAAAACTGCAGTGAACATGACTCAGCCAGAGCTCCCTCATGGCCCAAAGCAGAACATGATTTTGCAAAGAGAGTCTCATTTTGGCTCAGCTCTGCTTACCCATCCTTAAGGCAAAGCCAGGGCCTTTGCTCCCTTCCTGCCTCATACCCTCAGACACTGCACCCTTGTTGCTCTCCTAAAGCACAGGACAAAGTGGCAAAGTCCCTGATTCAGTGTTGGAAGGCAGAGAGGTCGCATCTTTGCAAACTCAACTGCAGGGCCCAGCAAAAACACCTCCTACAAACACAATGTTTCCAGCTCCAGGTTTGCAAAGGGAAACAAGAAAACCACAAAGCTGTTGGGAGAGGCACAGAAAAGAGGCTCAGCTCTCTTCTCTTTCCTTTAGCTCCATGGGTTTGGAGGCCAGCAGAAAGTGAGTCCCACTCACCAAGCGAGGAAAGCACAACAGCCACCCAGTCATCTCTCAACTGCTGGATGGCTTTGCTCTGAGCTCTGAAAAAACAAACCATATCCAGTTCCAGCAGAAAACTCATTCTTGTCCCCCCTGAGAGCTCTGATTCCCACTGCAGAGAGCTCAGCAGCAATTCTGAAATGCATCGTTTGTTTCAGTCACCATTTATCACGGCTCACAACGACACAGGCTGCTCCTGAAGGAATCCAGCTGGAGTTCAGCTCAGCTACCCTAGTCCTGTCACATGTCCTCTTAGGAACTCTGGTCTTGCACATGTGTCTCTGGAAATGCAGCTTATCAAAACAGCTGCTCTTCATGTGGATGAAAGAAAAGATGAGATGACCATGCTTGTTCTTCATTTCCTCCTTCATGCTCTTCCCAATTTTTGTTCTCCAGGATCTCAAGAGCCCAAAACATTAATTCAGAATCTTTCATCTTGGTAACGGCCGCTTTGATTCCTCCCCTACCACAGCCCTGCAACTAAAATATCTCCCATTTCTGGAAAGGCAGCTTCCCCTCATTACCTCAGCTGCACAGATTCCCAGGCTGCCGAGGGTTAACCCCACGTGTCCAAAGATTTTTTTTTAACCCACAGGGCTTCTGAAGGCCCTGGTACCTCAGCTGTAATTTAAAGCCAGACCTGGCCCAAGTTTGTGATTTTTAGCAATTATTGATGTGTCATCTCTGTAACCAGGAGGGTCTCAGGCATTACCTTTTTTCCAGTCAGGTCCTGAAGGAGGCAACAGAAAAGAGAGGACTTTGATCACTGAAGGACTAGCAGGACTCTGGGCCATTTCAGGCCAGGCACCAGCACCACCAACTCTTCGCTCATCCGTGATATGAAATCTGTCCTGCCCACAGGGCAACTCCAGCTGTCTGCTGGCCAACACTGTCCTGCTTCCACCAGGGTCAAACCAAACAAGGGACAAAGCAACATCAGGTCCTCATGACACATCAGGTGAGTCTCCTCTCAGCCTTCCCAGAAATCTCCTTTTCAGCACTCTTCACATTCCTGTGGTGGGCTGAACATAGTCAACAGGACATCCAGAATTTCTTCAGCCTTGACTCTCCTCTGCTGCACTCCTGTTGCATTTCCAGCAGCTGCCCAAGGAGCTTCCTGCAGTAACCAGCCAGATAACACGAGCTCTGCTGAGCCAGAAGAGGGACCAGGTTCCTCTTTGCCAGCTGTATTCATGTCCAGCAGCTGCTGCAGGGCGTGTTTGAGGAGAAGCACTCAGAGCAATGACCTGGACTCTGCTCAGCCACTACCCTGCAGGGCCTCTGAGACACACAGCAGGTAGGATCAGTGTAATCTGTGCCTCCTACTGCCCAGGAGCCCTCCAAGCCAAGGGAACTGGGAGCAAGAGCTGGGAAGTGCTCTCAAAAGCTTTTGGTAAACAAATAACCAGGCAGGCATTGATCCACCCCTTGCCCTGACAAGTGAACAACGCTTCCATTTCCAACAGCCAGGCTGCTCCCCAGATTCATGCAAGGGCTATCCAGAAGCCACCTGACATGAGCTGTGCTGGGCACTGAATTACAGTGGGTGACACCAGCCCAGAACTGACCAGCAATCCAGCTGCACGGGGAATGAGTGGGTGCTGAATCTCAGACCTCAAATACCACAGGGTTTCTTTCAAGAAAACAATGCAGAGAGACATCAATGACAGGCCCCTCCTAGTGAGAGGCCCAGCCCATCCCCAAGGTCTCAGATCCCCAGGTGTTGCCTGGATTGCACTGTTCCTTCAGAATTCAGTAACCAGGACTTCTCCCAGGGCTCACAGATAGAGTCAGTCACCCAGTGTAACTCAGAGGAGCTGCAATGGCACTTCATTTCCTTCGTGAACCCCCCTCTTCACAGCCAGCCCCCTGCTTTCAGGTAAGGTCAGCAAATGCTCCAGAAGACCAGGACAAAGCTTTGGCACCATTGCAGTCCATCACAGGCAGTACATGCGCCAACCTTTGCCATGACAAACAGAACAAGGGCACAGGGAGAGAGCGGGGTCAGTCAGAATAGGGACAGCTGGCAAGAGTTATAAAGCAGCTCATCACATACAGCTACATCCTAGAGACTGGTTTGGCTTTCCTTGGACCACTAGGGCTTGTTTAACAGAGCAAATGCCAGGATTCTGGGAAATTTCTCTTGCAATGAATTTGTAGGTAGTGCTGCTTGTTTCTGCCTGGATCACTGCCTTGAAAGCTGGCCTTGGAGAAGCCATTCACCTGTGGTCTCAAGGGTGAGGGAGTTGCAGTAACTGTGTGCTGAGTACAAAATAAAAAATGCCCAATAATCACATGATTCAAAGCAGGGGACCCTGCAGAGCATGGGGGTTTTGGAGGCAGCTCAGAGAGCACAGCTCCACTGCTAGCACACACGTGTCTTCTCTTTCTTAAGCTCAGAGAAGTCCCATACATTTGGGATGCTCTGCCAGTAAGAGACCAGTCCTTAAATTTTTGATTACAGGGAGGAGATTTGCTGGTCTGCACTCAGACACTGCACAGCTCATCCCCACCCTGAGCCACTGAGTACCACCTACAGGACTCCCCTCCCAGCAGATGGCAACTGAAAAGACTTTTCTCAATCCTGATCCTTCTGGAGCTACACTGTATCTTTCTGATGGCTGAGGGAAAAGGCAAGGAAAAACCCCACTTTCTCTATGCTGTACTGCTCCATGCTACTCTCACAACAACTCCTTCATTCCCACTCAGTCTACATGCTGGTGACCCAAATGTGTGGTCCAAAGGCACAGCAGGCACTTTCAGCTATGCATTCTGCCAGCAGATGCCACAGTTTCAAAGCAGCGAGCAGAATTGAACCTAAAGCACAAACTGTGCATCCCAGACCCGCAGGAGCTGTTAAACAAGGCACAAATCACCAGTTCAAAGGGAAAAGAAATAGGAGCTGGAAGAGGGAGCCTAAAAGGAACTGATACCTTATGGTAAAATCAAAATGAAAGCTCTTTTTCCTTTTCAGGAAGCAACCAAAGAAAAAGATAAATGTGTTATTATACTTACAACAAAGTGATACATTCGTTTAGATAGTGCTAATGGAGACACAATTTCTGTGTTGTTTTTTTTAACAATACCCTCCTTAAGCTGCTGACCTGAAAGCAGAAGTTATTTTAAGGCAGACACACAGAAATACTGAGGGATTTCAGGCTATGCCAGAGTCTGACCATGAGTTTCAGCAATCTCTCTTCCCAATAACCTCCTAAATTAAAACTATGAACAGCTTCAGGCATGGCACCAGAGTGCAAAGGGTGTCAAACCCAAACGGATCAGACCAGCTTGGTAAAGTGGTCCCACACTGCTGAGGGGGATAAGGGCAGGGGTTGCTCAAATACATTTCAGGTGTTTTCCAACAAAGTGCTGAACTGACCTTCTGGACACATTAGAAACCCCAAACCTTTAAATGTGTGTTAATGACAAAAATGAAGCTGTAACAGAATGGAGGAGGCAGTGGAAAGCAGTGCAGAACCCAGCACCTGAAGGGTGCAGAGAAAGAACAAGGCAGCCTCAGAAGGGGTTGACACTGCACTGGGGTGTCTGAGCTCCCTACTGGTAACAAAGGGGAGCCCTCACACCAAAAACAAAATGCAAAACTGAAGGCAAGAGCTTCAAATGCTCTGTAGCTCTAACTTTCATCCCTATTACCATGTTAACTTGACAGAAGTCCACAAATACATGAAGAGACTAGTCTCTTTTACTTAACTAGTCAGTCTGGAAATACAGGAAAAACATGTAGAATGGGTGAAATTTCACTGAATCATTTCTGCACTGTAATGTGAGTGCAGACACAGGAACAGAAAAGCGATATACAATGAGAGTTTCCAAAAAGAAGGGGAAAAAATGACACTACCCACACGTTTAATTTCTCCTGATTCTTAGGCAAAGGAGACACCAAAAAGAGATGTCAATGGACCAAAAATGAAAAATCAAACAGAAGGAATTAAAAATTAACAATATCCATGTCTCATAGGGAGTTGCTAGACCCTAACTGTGAAAACTCACATCAGCTGAGTTCAAATCTATTATTCTCCTCTGTCCCTTGAAAACAGTGCTTCTCTACCCTTCAAAGACAGTTACTCTTCTTCCTGGACCATGGCCACAGACAGCCCTACATACTCCTGAATCATGTTTTAAGGCCCCAATCCTCCCTCCTACAGCCTGCTTATCCCTAAAGAAAAGATGAAATGAAATCTGGTGATTGTCAGCCCTCCTCAGGAGGAGCCCTGGTAGCTTGCAACTACTGATCAACAAGGATTTTGTCTCACCTGCAAGAAGTTCTGCTATTTACACTCCAAAAAGAAAAGAGCTTAGTTCCCTAAACACCAGTGTAAAAAAGGTCAGGTCTCATGGAAGATACTTTGTGGGAGAATACCAAGGTCCAGTCTTGCACACCTAAGGCTGCTGTGGTGAGAGATCTAGGGAACCTAAGCACATAAAATCCATCCAACCCACATCCTGCTTAGCCTGCACTTCCCAAAACCTCTTATATCTTAAAAAATCAAGAATCACTGCACTTAAAGTAACCCCACTGCTGTACATTCACTGAGTAGGACACACCACTGGGTGCAGGCTACCATGAGGCTCCCAAGGGCTTTCAAACTGCTGGCATGGCACGAGAAAAGCACTTTGCTTTCAAGCAGCTGCTGGTCCTGGCAGCCAGCAGGACGAGGGGGTCATACCTCTTCTGTTTGTAGGTCAGCATGGCTTCAGCAATGGGCAGCTGGTGAGCACAGTTTGCCCCTGCTATGTACTGCGTAATCCGGGACACGACGTCGGGTGCTTCTGAAACTGCAGGAGAACAGAGGGAAAAGCATTCAAGTGACTCCCCAGAGCACTGCCAGCACTGTCCTCCATCTGCTGACAGTGCCCAGCCAGCTGCATTTGGACTGCACCTTGCACAAGAAGCTCTGCCTACCCCAGAGCACACTAAAGCTGAACCCGTACTCAGCATTTCTGACTGAATCTGGGGTCTTTTAGATTGGTTAAAAGCTTTTCTCTGTACCTGCCTGGAGTCAGCTTTAGACCTTTTCACACCTTGACTGCAAGGTATCTGCTGAAGAAAGTGCCTGGCCATCTCTCCCAGGTGAGCTGCTCTGCTCACACCAACACTGAGTTACCTGAGTTTCTAATGAACTCATGGCCTTGCTGAGTTGACCAAAAAGACTGAGGGACACACAAGGGTAGGAAGAGCACAAAGATCACGTGTATTTGTGAGATTGTGGTTCATTCAAGTAGACACAAAGACATTTCCTAAATGCTTTCCATATTTCTTTGGTTTCAACCAAAGAGCCTCAACTGTGAGATCACAGGAACACAAGCAACCTTCCATAGGCACTTCCATACTTGAAAATGGGCATTTTAACCCAGATTCTTTGTATTTGAACAGTGAACTGGTAAGAGTTATGATTCTCTGCCAGAGCTTCTTGTGTCATCACAGAATTTCTGTGAGGTTGCTACCACACAGACAAAAATGCAGAACGCACGAAGTCTGCACTGTACAAAAATGAGGTGGAATTTTCCTCTTAGCATACATCATACAACCAACCAAGGAACAGATATGGCTCTTTCTGGATTTCTATAGGTAACGAAATATTCCTAATTCAGACACAAAAATCAAGTCTGTATTGACATTTTTCCACATTTTCAAGCGCAGCAAGCAAATAAAGGAAACCAGTTCCACACACCAGCTCTTTCCTGAATTCAGGATTAAGGGAAAGTGTATGTTGGATAGTACACTAGGAGATTTCTAGTCTGGCCTCCTGCTCCAAACAGGGCTGACTTCACCTTCAGGTCAGCCTGCCTCAGGCCTTGTCCAGCCATGTCCCCATCTGCTGGAAACAGCTCTGAACAATTACCTGGGAAGAGGTCTCTCTCCTCCTCTCAAGCCTAGAGGACTTCCAGGACCATCCTGGGAATCTCAGGAACTCTGCAATTCCAGCAGGGAGAACCACACTGCAGTCTCCTTATGCTCACGGTGCTACACAAACTCCAAAGCTTTTTTTTCCTTCTAATGAAATTTCTGTGTGGGCAATGCTGCCCACAACAGTGTCAAATCTCAAGCTTTCACATAGCCCTGAATGTTGCAAATCCTCCTTTCTCCTGTGTCTTTCCATTCTTGAAGAAATGGAGGAAGAAACTGCAAGCATTTGTATTTTAAACAAATTAGTACTTTAACATGAAGTAAAGCTTTACTCTGGCCTAGAACAAACTCAGATCAGAACAAGCACTTGTTGGTCTGACCTAGGGCAGCTCCCACTTGTTACCACATTGGTGATGAACAAAATTCTTCTTTAATGAGAACGTTTTCAAGGCTGCTGGTAAGATCTTTCTCACACACAACTAACAGAAGTTAATCTTTCCAGAGCTTCCAAACATTATAGGCTGCACTGTTCCTGAAGGAAAGCAATGTACTGAACTTAGTAGCAAGACCTCCACATTGAAGAACAAAGCTGAGAGCTAGGTAAGAACAGCATGACTCAGAGGCAGCTAGTTAGTGCCTCTGGGAGCCAATAACTGTTTGCAAACCACCATGTGCAAGACTTAGAAAGGTCAGCATCTGAAATGGGAATGTGGTGAAGCGAGGAGAAAAGAGGAACAAAAACACTTGTCTGCTTCCTCTTGTATTTACTTGACCTTTGCTAAAATTACTCATTCAAGCTTTTCATCCCACACAGGCCAGACAGACACAGAGCCTTACCAGTGGTCTGTGCTTCAAGTTTGTTGAACAGATCTCTCCAGGCTAGATCTTGGAAGAAGTTGTTGTATCTATAATCTACAGACCCGAGATACTTGGCCACTGGATGAGAGCCTAAGAAAGAAAGGAAAACATGACAGCTGTGCTCTCCAGCACTGAACACAAGCGTGGGTTTGATCTGTAAGGAATTAAACTCCAAAATCAAAACCACACTAGACACCTTAGAAATAAACTTCTTCAATTATAACCAAGTCATTTAGTCCAGCTTATCTCTACAAGAGCATGAAAATAAACTTCCCAGCGCAGACTGCTTCAATACCCTGATATCTTTCACTTGACACCTTCCCCCTAACAAATTAAATTCCAAAAAGGCAAAGAAAACAGGACTGGGAAACTGCTGAGGAAATAAATTATTTGGAAGGCACACAGGCTCAATAGCTCTCCACGTCAGCCTCTCAGTTTTGCAAGCAGCTTTCCCTTCCTGCCCACAGGCTGTACCACAGCCAGGCCACCTCTGCCAAGAGGGACCAGGCCCCTTCCTCCAAGCACCATTTGCACCACGCAGCTGTTTTGCAACACTGAGAAGAGGCAATTTCCTCCAGCCAGGAAAAACATCCCAGAGAGGCTTGTTTAAGGGCTATAAGCTCAGTAAATACGCTTCAATTTGAGACAGAAAACAGAGCCTCAGGTTTACAGCACCCAGTGAATACTGGCACATGCAGCAGGTCCCTGCTCACTCTAGCTAAGCCTCGTGGCTCCTCCATGGGCATGGAAAGACCTACAGGCAGAAGCTTTGTGTGTCCAGCCTCCAGTTCTGCATGGAGATCTGACTTCACACTTACACTGAGCAGGACAGGGAAGGTGTTCAAGTGACAAACTCTGCCCTGGGAGGTGGCAAAAATTTGCCACCTTCATTTTTGGCCATCTGTGTCCCCAAAACAGACAACAGCCCCTAGCAACTGCCTCTACAGTCCCTGAACACAGAAGAAAAGGTGTGCCAGGATCACCCCTCACAGTCACCACTTGGCAGTCATGCTCAGCATCAGTCCAGCACATTTACAGTCAGCCATGAAGTAGCCTCAGAGTTCCTTTAATCACATTATTTTCATCCTTCCTGCACACCAAATTCGCACATCAAGCCAGGCTTCCAGAAGCTGCAACAGCTGAGTCATCAGCTAGTAACTGGAAACCTGACAGATTCTTCAAGATGACCCCAGTTGCTTAACTGTGCTCACCATGGTCCAGGAAAGCTCTGGTGGAAAAAAACCCCAAACAATAAACCCATTGTCTCAGTCCTCCGACCCTCCAAGCTGATTTCCAGACTTCAAAGAGAGGTGAAAGAAGGAGGTGCCTCTGGGCTGCCCTCAGTGTCATTAGAGACTGGGACCCATCATTCCTCCTGCAGTGGAGTTTTAAGCAGTGCACACAGCACAGCTCTGCACCACGTACTGGAGAAGCTTTCCCACATGCTAGGAAAACACACTGCACATGGAAACAAACAATCAACAGGAAGTCTCTACCCGTGGGAGCTATATAAAATATTAAAATACCCCAAACAGCCCAAATAACCCCCAACATTTTACTTTATTTTCCCCTTTTCACTTGTTCATATAGTGTTTTAGACAGCAAAAGAGTCTTACAGCCATAGAATGTAGCATGAAGCAGGACTGAATCTCTCAGTTCACATGTTTAAGCTTTTCTGATTGCTAATAAAGCACTGAAGGTTGACCCTTCTGTCACTGGAGTGTGTATTGTGGACTCAGAAGGTAAAACCATCCATGAAAAAAGTCCATCAACCCTAGTTCAAAGGTATTGCAAGCAGCAGAGAGGCTTTTCCTTTAAGATATTTATGGCATGGTCACCATTCTGTCTTGGGTGCTTTTTCAATCATCAGGAATGAGAAGTGGCTCCTCAATCACTTTAATGAACTGCCAGAGAGCTGGCCAAAAATAAGCACTTGATCCGATCAGGAAATACTGCAGACTTCTATGGAAAAGGTCTTGTTAGAGAAGTTTCTTTATTTAAAGTAGAATTTTAAAAGAATTCACAGTTCTAAAGCATTTAATTATCAAAGTGCCTGGTTAATTTTTTCTTTTTTGATTACAAAAGAAAATTTTAAGATTAAAAAACCAACCCAAATCCACACTAGTCAAATCTTTTGTTTCACTTTCAAAGAGAGTATATTTTCAGATCACTAAAAACTGCAGGACAGAAAACTCCTCTTCTGAGGCCAGGAGACAGTCAGCAAGTGAGTAGCAAAGTCTCAGACATAGATTCTCATTCAAAACACATTTAACCTTGCANCTTTGGAAACTAAATGCCTTTTATTACAGAAGGATCCAACTCTTTTCCTCTGCCTTTTTTATTTAACTTTTGCAAATGCCACTATTAAATGGATAGCCTAACCCCAGTGTTCATGGTGCTGGGCAGCAGCTTCTGATTCCTACAGGAACTGCCATCAGCTGCTCCCAAACCCAGAGAACTGGAAAACACCAGCAAAAAGTGCTTTTCAAGTGTTCTGTTGTTTCCATCTCTTAAGTTCTCTGTCCACAAAAGTCAAGCCCTGGACCACAACAGCACTGCCCAGAAGTCCCTGCCCACAGCCCCAGTGACTGCCCTGCTTCCCAGGCCTTGCCACCACAACATTCCTCGTGTTTCTGACTACAAGACTCCTGGTGCTGTTATCAGTCCACTCTACTTCCCTCACCACAAGCAATCCAAGCTGGGGAACTCACCAGCCAGGCAAGGCAGGCTTGCTGAACTGCTGAAGGGGCAGAGAGACAAGGTGTTGGAAAACTGAGGGAAAAACCTGAGCAGACCAGCACGAAAAGTAAAGGTCAAAAGACACATGCAATTTGAATAATTCAGATTCTCAGCAGTTTCAGAGCTTTTAAATATTTTCAATCCCTCTTCTATTAACATTTTCTGAGTCAAGCCCAGGGAGGCCAGAACAGTTATTGCTTTGGGAAACATGGTGCCCACTGAATTTAACATTTCAGCCAGGGAAAAAGGCTCCTAGAACAATAATCTGTGCATAAGAGTCTCCCTGTATGGGAAGGTAGTACTTAACCCCTTGCTCCAAACAAAAGGCTTACAAGCAGACTTTGGCATCAGGAACTTACACGTGAAATTCATTCACACAAGAGCAGCAACACCAGCACTACGCTGTCATATAACAATTTGCCTCATTTAACCTATGGCCAAAGCTCCAGGTTGGCTTCTCCTGAGGAAACACAGCAGGTTTCACCCATTCCCCTTCCTGTGAAGAAACACCATTCCTTATTTACCTAGAGGGATGATCAGAAATTTCATGTAGCCGAGCCAGTCGGGGGTTTTGTGAGACAGCTGCTCTACAAAGAGCCTCAACACAGCACTGAGGTAATTCTGGGCTCCTGCCACTGCAATTTTAATTGGGTTTGGAGGCTGTGAATTGCAGTTACAGCTAGAGAGAAAAAGAGGAAACGTATTTGTAATTGTGTCTTCAACCATATATTTCAGAACAAGCAGCAGAATAAACCTAAAAACCAACTGATTAATAGTAATTATAGCAGAAGAGACTTTGTTCAACACACAAGGCAATATTGCAACAATTCTCAGCAGCTTAAAACATTATTAATAAAATACAACATTCTTCAGTAATTTCTTAACTGGTCTCCCTGCTCCTTCTTCTGCACATTTTGATATTCTAAAGGGCTGGGCTCAACTATCTAGGTTAGGATGTACCCACTAACTGCTGGGTCAGAGAACACACTCAGGTACCCACAGCTCTCAGCAGGTAAGATGGGGGTGCCTTCAGGAACTGAGGAATTAATCTGGGAATTGCTTGGAAGGGAGAGCACGAACTATTTAAAACACCCTTATTTGTTTTGCTTGCTTTATTGGAGCATGCATCTGACCCATGAGGCAGCCTCCAAAGCACAATCTCTGATAATCACTGCTGTTGGTGATTTGTGTGCTTCCACAGGAGGCAGAAGAGCAGTACCCTGCAGGGGTGGTGAGTGCACACAATTCTGACTTCAGGAGAGCAGACTGCAAAGGTTTCATGCAGTACTTGAGAAATTAAATCCCTGAGTCCTGGGGAACAGGAGCTGAGAGGTTTTTAGGGCTGAGACAACACAAGCAAGGTGAGAACTTACTATCTCTGTATCCTGGAGACAATTGTGCTGAAAGCTGCCTGAATATCAGCAGAGGAACATGTGCAGACCACTGGCAAGGTGTGCTTTTGCAAGACGTCTGAAAGGTACTGAGGAGAGAACAGAACATTTTAGAGTTTTTTTTTGTTTGTTTTTTGTTTTTTTTTTGGGGTTGGTTTTTTTTTGGTATAGTTTGTCACAAGAAGAAAATTTGCCTCCCCCAACCTCCTGGGTATTCTCACACCCACTCCTGGGCACTCTCCCTGTGTCTGATTTGAAGCTGATGTGGCTATCTCACAAATGCCCTCTTCCTGCACAGCAGCCAAAGGAAAGCTCTCCTTCTAGAAAAATGGCAACACCTTCTTGACAGACACGACACCATATCCCAAACATGGCAATGACTTCTCTAGAGCAGCACAGCTTTTACAGCCACAGAGGACACGGCAGCAGCAGCAGACCATTCACTTAGCAGACAGCACTGGGAAAGAGCAGACACTGTCTACCTGCCTGCTTCTGGAAGAGCAGTTGCATCTCTCTGATTTCCATTTTAAGGAAATGCAATGTTCTGCCCACCCTTAAACACTGGAGAAAGGGAAGGATGCTACCACACACATGTTCCTCATGAGGGACATGTTTCCCCTCCATGCAGCTGATGGGGAAACCACACACCTCAGGAACATATGGACATAATTATGACACTCAATAATTATCTCACACTTTCAATTTCTGCATGACTAATCTATACACCCCTGTCCACAGCCTTCATGCCCTCTGATACTGCAGGCACAAGCTGCCAGAACCCCTGGAAGATGATCTTCAACATCTTCCGTCCATCTCTAGAAGGCATTTCTCTGTCTTCCAAGTATAGAGAAAGTGGAACCAGTAGCTCAGATGGTATTTTTGCTCTGTCACACATTGAGACCCTAGTTCTTCCAGAAGCAGAAAGCCAAACCAGACAATGTATCTTCACAAGCTTGGCACAAGTTCCCCAGGCAACAGCCATCCAGGACACATTTATTGGTCCTCTTCCATACATATTTCATTGCTTTCTCAGAATAAGGTCCCAAAAGGAGAAAAATCTGCTCCAAACGCAAAACAAACCGTTCCATGTTGTCAGCAAAATTAAGTATTGCTCAGGGTTCTTCTTAAAACAACCATCACTCAGCAAGGATAGGGCAATTCCTGCAATCAGCAACCACGAGCACAACTACATGGCTACAGAGCTGACCCATAATATTTTCTGCTGTTCACCACCTATGCTCAGAAATCTCAGCCTAAACCACCACAAGGTCAGACCTCCTTGCTTCCTTTGTCCCAGTCTACCACAATTTAGGAGGCTTTTGAGTGCAACGGTTTAGTCATACTCCCAGTGCGCTGTTAAACAGAAGGAATGGCATTGTTTGGAAGAAAAAACACCTCTGTGAAAAGGCTCAAATGGCAACGCTTTGTAAGATCCCAGCATCTCCTGGTCAGATGAAATCCAGCCTGTGGGCACTGAACACTCTGCAGGCAGCAGAACCTACTTTGTTAGTGCAGAGTTCAAGGCCTGTCCTGAGGAGGAAAGCACAGGAGAACTGTGCTCCAGGCAATGTCTCCTGCCTTTACCTGGCCTTGCCAGTCAGATGTGTTGACAAGAATAATATTTTCTGGCAGCTGGTCGTCGGAAACCAGGATGTGATTTAGCTGATCATACACTGTTTTCCTGGGGATCTGGAAATAAAGACACAGAGAAGAGAACAGTAGGAGGTGTCAGCTCAAACCATCAAGCCTCCAGCTCCAGCTCTTGCAATGATGAGGTGGCTGTGCCTGCTAGCCAGTCACCCCATCAGCAAAGGCATACTGGGCTGCTGGGACTGACACTCTGCAGCTTCTTCAATATTAGTCACTGTGGATTTGTTGGCCATTACTCTTTCTGCTATGCACTTTGACTTACATCACTTTATACCACCTAACAGCAGTCCAAGAACTTAAGATTCATAAAAGCCAGGAATAATCTCCTTCAAGGAGGGAAATAAGTGTGTCCCACAGCTAACAAAAGCATGGCACATATGCTGTGCACAAGACAGTCCCTAGCAATCTGCCTTATTTCACAGGAGTAATTCTTCAACACATCCCTATTCATTTCTCATTCCAACAATCTGTTCCAGTGTTTCAACTTTATGGCTGGCTGACAAAGCTACAAGCTGGCAAACCCCAGCAGAGTGGATGGAAGATAAAACTTTGGCCAAGACATAAATTCCCTCCTTCCTGAAGCTGCGGGGCCCAGCTCCTTCCCAGCAGGGACAGAGCTTGAACCGGAAGGAAAAGGAGACAGTGGAGGAGAGAAAAACTGAGTGTCTGGAGAGGCAGCAGTGCTGTGCACACCTGTAGGTGGTGTCGGGTGTCTGGAGAGCGCTCGTTGTCCAGGCTGTTGGCTCTCTCGTTCTGCGGCCTCACCGGCTGCCTCTCCTTCAGCGACGTGCTTCTCCCCCGGCGCCCCGTCTGCTTCCCTTCAGACCTGCTGGAGAGAGAGATGTGCTTACACTCCCAGGGCTGGCGCATTTCTGAGCAAGACACAGCCCTCAAATCCCCACCACCCAGTCTGGCAACCTCAGTAATGTCAGCAGAAGCACCGGGGAATCCTGCACATATATCTGAGCCAGCTTGAGACCTGATGATTCTGCTTCTGACAGCACACAGTTCAGCACATTCCCAGGAGTCCCAGGATGACTTCCACAGCCCATGCTGACACCCACACCACCTCTCTGCTATTGCTACATCAGCATAATAAGATCCAGCCAGACAAACTGCAGTCACACACCCCAAAGCAGCACAGAATACCTCTGGGCATTCATTTATCAAGTGCTCCAGACCCATCGCTTAAGTGCCCAAACACGAGGAGGGTGTCCTTGCAGTTTAGTGCCTTAAGGCCACCCTGACCAAATCCCAGCATGCTGTCCATGACTTCCTGAGCAGCCCTGCAGCAGGCACAGCACTGGCCCCCTGTACCTGGTGGATGGGATGATGAGGGACTCTGTCTTTGTGATCTTCCCACTGGGTGGGAGCTTCTCCACAAACACATCTGGAGTTGGGAGTTCAGCCTCCTGGACCTCAGCTTGCTGGTTAGACTCCTGCAAAAGCACAGGGAACAGAGTTACCAGGAACAACCCTTCCCCTCTGTCTCACCTTGGGACCTCAGCTCTGGCTGGGGCACACTGAGCCTGCCTCTTCCAGACATCCTCCTCACAGCCAAAAGGGAGAAGCCAATAGTGGCTATCTGGGGATACCTGCTCCCAGCTCTGCCTCACAAGGGAGCTGGAGGTAGGAAAGATGTTCAGATAATGCTGTTTGGAACAGGCACTCTCACAGCTCAAAGCCAGGGACATGCCTCCTCATGCAATGCAGATTAATTCATCTTAACCAAATGAACTAGCTAAGAGAGAAAGACATGAAAAGAACGTTACACACCCCACATTCTCAGCAGAGCAACTTGAGCTTTGGGATTTTTACCCTAGGACCAGCTTGATTTCTGCCAATTCAGCTTAAAGTAATACTTCTGTCTGATAAAATGGAATGACCTTGAGCATCCTTTACGTGCTCAGTAGCAAATTTTGGGCCAGCCTTCCTCAGGCTGTTTGAACAAAAGGTCAAAATAAAGCATTTCACCTGCAAAAGGCAGAAAGACAAAAACCTCCAAACTAAGGTCAGGAGGAAAACTCAGTGCTATCTTCACTGCAGCTGATGTTACCTGTGGTGGAAGTTGTGTTGCATGTGCAGCTACATGGACAGACAGATCCATCCCACAGAATGCAGCCCACAGCTGACACCCAAACTCATTGCAGGAAGGTCAACAAGTGTATTTTCAACTTACATAAGGGACAGTGTCAGAAACACTGTCGCCTGCATGTTTGGTTCCAAGACTCTTTGTCTTTTCAGGCACTTCTACCTGCTTGAGAGAAGAAAAATCCTCAGAAGGTTTAGCACTAGCAGAGTTTCCAGCCACATTCTCTGGGTCAGGCTGTTCAGAAGAGATGCTTCTCCATTTAAACATCACACAGCTCTGCAGCATGGCCAGCAGTGCTCCTTGCTCACACCAGGACTGCACACATCAGTGTGGGATGTGGCAAAGGTGATGCACAACACACAGGACAGGCAATGAAGTGCCCTGGAATGGGTCTGACACTTTATGCCCATCCAGGAGGGAATGGAAAAGCAACTGAGCTGCCCCTGACCATTCACTGTCAGCCACTAGGAAAAGTATCCAAACAACAGGAAAGAAAAGCTTCCTCCACAGAGTGCTCCGAAGTCCCTAAAACTCCCAGGCAACATCTCCCATCCTGGCAGTGATTCCAGGCACGTGGGAATCTGAAGCTATTCACACCATCAGCAAGTATTCAATACATAACCCGAAGATGCACCCTTGAGTTAATACAATATTAGCATTAAAAAAGAAAACGAAACAAAAACCCAAACCGGCCAAAAAAGTCCCCAATCCCAAAAAAATCCAAGCGGGTTTTCTTAGCACAAAATTTCTATTTCTGCATCTAAATTTTTGGAGGGGGTCAGAGAGGGTGCTTTAATTTACACATGCAATTAGAAACAGTGCAGATAGGTAACACTTGAAATGTGACTTACAGGACTTGGTGGCTCTCTCTGGCTCCTGATGCTGTGGATGCTACCAATTTCTGTCTGAGAGCTAGAGTGTGACAGTCCTTCAAAGTAAGGTCTGAGTAAGGAAAGAAAAACCCATTTCTTATTACCAAAAACACTGACAGGGCAAGCCCACCACATTCACAGTGAAGCAACATGAAGCAACAGTTCCCAGAAGGTCTTACTGCTCCCCAATAGTTCCAGTAAACAGGCTGCTTTTGAAGGGAAAGAAAGGTGTCCAGGACAGTAAGAGAAGCCAGAAAGTCCAGGCATACCTGAATCTAGCTTTTGACTGACATACAGCAAGTAGAACCACTGCTTCCCTCCACACCCCAACCCTCTACTCCTGAGTAAGTGATTCTTGGGCTAATATGCATTTTATTTCCAGCTTGTATCTGGATTTGGCTGCCAGCCCTAGGCTCCAATTACACATTTGCTCAGTAAGATAAGGTACCACACACAATCAGATTGTGCTTCCACTCAAAAGGCAGCTCATCACATCAAGCTACAAGACTCAATTACAGGGTAAGGAACTGATTTTTTGCTGTCATGGGAAAAACCTGCCTCAAAGCCATCAACATTTATCACATCATCTTCAAGATATGAACACAAGAACTGGACCTAGGAAACTACAGAGGGTCTCCCCAGGACCACACACATTAAGTTCCTATTTCAGCATTACTCCAGCAATCACATATCCCAGAACAGTTTGCTTCTCAGCTCCAGGGAACAGGATATGAACTCTCAGCGTGCAAAGAAAAACATTTTGGCTTGTTTCAAAGCAGCTGCTTATCACAACACATCTGTTTTCAAATCCATTCAGGGCAGGGCCTACCAACTGGTTGGTATCTTGGGTTGAGCACCAAACACCTTTACATGCCAGCAGTCCCACCATTTCCACTGCTGTTCCAGTCTATCCCTGACATCTTCTGGCTCACTGACACAGAACAGGTCTCTCCAGACTCAGAATCTATTCTTAGCCCAATGAGGTCATTCAACATTAATGAGGATATAATGACACCTGGCAATTAGCAGATTTAACAGATGCTGTACTGACCAGCTGCAGTGGTCAGTGCCATAACTCTCTGATTCAGAGCCATCCCACACTGAGGGCCTGAGCATGCAACCACAACACCAGTCAGAAGCACAAGAGCAGCTCAGTCTCACGTTTTCAGTCTTTATTCAGCAGAGATGTGACACAGCTCTGTTAGCTTGGAGCTCTGCATCTGGTCTGAGCTAGCAACCCCCAGCTCAGCTCTGCAAGGCTGGGACTGACCCACACAATTCTTTAAGAACAGGCTTGAGCACATCCACGTCTGCTGCAGTCAATGCCTTTGGGTCCTGAGGAATTCATTTGTTTCCTGCAGCTCTGCTTCCTTAATCCCTGCAAAGACTCTCTTTCCACACAGGCTGTTATTACAAGAAAGGTCTTTCCAGAAAGACAGTGTGCCTTGTTCATCCCTGCTTCTACTTCTGCCTTAGCACACATTTCCTTCCTGTTTCTACTACCTCTTCAAAACACCACGTACAGTTCAATTCTCCGCCTGCCTGCCACCAATTCCTTCCCTGTGCTCAGGTGGCAGGGCAGCAGAATATCTGCAAAGGGAATGAAGAAGAACTAAGACTGAAGGGAAGTTAGACCCCACACACACTACCTCTAAATCACAAGCTGTCATTTCCATTCTAACACCAGCATGTCAAGAGGGGAACAAATAACATGGAAGGGTGGGAATAAAACCAACATCTGACACTGTATATGGTCTCTCTCTGGCCCAGCATAAGCTGCCTCATACTTACTTTAACTTTGGCTTTGGAGTGCTCAAGACACTGTCATCATCCTCCATTTCTGGCCCGCTGTCACTAGGATTCTCTATATCCAGCGTGTCATACAGAAGGTCCAAATCCTCCTCCACCTCTGGAACGTGTTCTGCTGGGTCCTGCTCTGAATCCAGAACCTACACAAGACAAAAGCAAGTTACCACCAGCTCTGCTAGGAGCCAGACTGATCCCACATCACCTGTGCTCCTCCCACAGCTGCAGTACACCAGTGCTGGGAGTAAGATTCTATTACTGGTGGAAGGATACGATATCCAAGGATGATTAAGTATACGAGAAATGCTTGTCTTGGATCAAGCTTGTCAATGCCTCTCGTTCAGCAGGAGTTACATATACATGAGTGTGCCATTGAACCATTGGTTTTGTCCATTATTCAATCCTATTCTATAAACAAAGCTTTAAAAAGGCTCCAAGGAGTCTCAGTTTTCCTAGAACCAGTAGAAGATTCCAGTATTTCCAACAATGTAGCCTGTCTTGGGTTTTACTGAAAAAGCTGCCCTGAGACCTCCTGATTTGGTACCCAAAAATGTCCACAGGAGGCGCCTGAAACCTGGACGAGGATCTGCCACCACTGCCGAGACAAGGAGAACAAATTCCTCACACTGAACTTGCTTTACACAAACCCCGGAGCGAGCAGGGGCTATGCCCAGTCCAGAGCTTGCTTTTTGAGTGGCAGCTCCAGTAAAGCAGCAGCTCGGCGGCCTGAGCTCTCAGCTGTAGGTGCTGACTCTGCTGAGCTAACTTGGGAAGAACAGCAAAGCTAACAAGACTGCTTGGAAGAGTAAGGAAGCACAAGGAGTTACTCACTCTTTCCCACAAGCCACAGAACCAGCACAGAGCCATGCAGCCAAAGGAGATGTGAACTGGTTTTGTATTAGATACTTAATGTTACGGGGCTTTGGATCTGCTTCATCCTTTTCAGCTCTGACCAAGCAGCTGACTCTTGCAGGCTGAGCTCCCTATCCAACTTTTTCATGTCTTGCCTGGCTGTTCAAGTAAGATGAACAAACAGGCTGGGCTTTAACCTCACAGCCAATATGACCATTTGGACTATTTGCCTTTGAACGGGTCAAAGATAATTTCAAAGCGATCTGAAAAACTAATGGGTATGCACACGGCTGCCAAAATCCACTTTTGATAAAACTTCATCTAGAAAATGTTTGCTGACATTTAGAAGTTGGTCCTCAAGCCTCCCTGCAAGGCCAGGGTATAACAAAAGGTTACATCCATTGTGGACTTGAAAACAAGATGAAGGGAACAAGAGGAAACAGGGGAGTGCTCCTGAAGACAAAAGCAAGATGCACCAAGCAGAAGGCAGCACACAAGGAAGGAAGGTTTACAGAAGGAATTACTCACCTCATCAGACACTTTAAACCTCTTCAGCAATGCCACAACCTTCTGTTTGAAGTTTTGTTGCTGCAAGTTAAAGACACCTTTATGTAAGTAAAGCATTAAGTGAGCTGTTTTGTCCCAGCCTGCAAGAAGTCAGACACATCTGACACTGGTGCTACACTGCTGTTTAAAATCAAACAACAACTGGCATCACAGACTCCCCTCTCTGCTGTTCTTACACTGAAATCAGCTTTTCTACACCTATGAAAATTTCATTACCACCAGTGGTAGGTCCCACTGCAACGAGCACTGTAAAGATGGCACTCCACTTTTGGCTAGACACACAATGGATAACCATTTCTTTCTGCCAGATCACCTCACTGCACCTTTTTGACATATTCCTGGAGAACACCTGACAGTCAACTTTTCTGAATCTTAGCAAGGGTGAGCCAACATAGACAACTACCCACTGACCCTGAGAACAAATGTGATTTTTACCAC
>VZUA01033823.1:0-15688 GCA_013401035.1 Horornis vulcanius | reverse complement strand
GTACCAGAATTTTAAGTTTGGTCTAAAAACCTAATCTTGTGCTCATTATTCTTGGTTTAAGAAATGATTGACAGCAAGCCTTTTTGATAAAGGTCATTTCCCTTAGTGGTTTATAGGTGTTTCAGCACTAACAGCAAATTAATTGTAAATAAGGAATAAAAATGTGTTAAAAAAAACCTGCAATCTGTTATGGAAGCTCTTAGTGAATTCCAGGCTTCTTTGAAGCTTTGCATACTTGAGAGGTTTTGAAGATCAGACTGTTACAGGTTTGGAAAGATTGTAATTTGTTAACTCACCCCTGGAACTTCTCTTTTACAGGGTCTCTAGAGATTCCAGGTGCTATCACTGTTAGAATCCATCTGTATCCAGCTAAAATTGCTGCAAGACTTCAGCTCTAATGAGGATGATCTAGTCCTTATTTTTAAACAGTTTTCCTTTCTTTTTAAAGTCTTGACTTTTTTTCCTCCCTTCTTATCTCTTCTATGAACTTTAGTGACTGTGTGGAATGTGCTGGGTGGTGGATAAAGATAGCATACAAATTAAATAAAGGGGGTGGGAGGGGGGCGAAATCCAGAGATTAGATCTTTTGGAGTCATGTAAATATTTAGTTCCAGTGTTGCAGACACTGCAAACCTAGTTTGAACAGCCTACAGCATTACACCCTACACATTTTGTAATTTGAGCCTTTTCTGAAGGCAATAAATTACAGAAGGAATGCAGTAACTGCTCTTGATATTTGTTTAAAATGTGTCTTCCTTGCTAATTTATTGAGGGTAAAATTCATTCTCCTGCTTCTATTTTTTGGTGATTAGACATATGTATTGTATGTGTTTTGTGTAATGACTTTTTTAACAATTTTAAAACAAAATAACTTTAAAACCACTGTTAGAGCATATAAATACTGAAGACTCCAGACATTCAGCCTTACATAAAAAAGTATAAACTGAACCAAAACTGCATGAAAACATGCAGGAATAAATAATAGAAGTTGATTGTAAGAAAGTTGCTTAGTTGGCATGTGATGTATCGACTGTCTGGCTCATCAGATGCAGTAAGACTATGATGATCATAGCATTACAGTTCAGAGGGGGATTTTCTTACCAATTATGTCTCTGTGTGCACACCCACGTATCAGTATTTGGTATGTGTGTGTTTATGTGTAACTGTATATAGATACACAGGTATGTGTGTATAAATGTATATATACACACAGCTGTGTATATATATATATATGTATGTGTGCATGTATGTATACATATAATGCGTGATTTCTCAGCCACTCCATGAATAAGATTATAGAATAATTAGTATAACTTTGCCTTGAAGGGTGTATATGTGTGTTTAGCATCCATACTTCCTTTTTTCCACCTTTATATATGTAAGTGTGTAGCAGTGGTATAGAAGACAAACTACATGCACATGTAGTAGGTGTGTATAGGTAACATATACATGTATCACAAACAAAATCTGTAAGAAGTATGGGAAGACATGATTTATAATGTCACATTTTAAATTAAAATGTCATAATTTATTTTACACGTTCCTTTCCAGGTTCCTTTTGTCCCTTCTTACTTCATCAGCTGCTCCAGTATCTGGAAAGTGGCAACATTGTCCATGGTGTGAATTTCCCCACTGTAGGATGCCTATCAAGGATAGTAGTTACTGCGACCCCATTTTCTAATGCCTCTGTCAAATGGTGCAGCTGAAACATAAAATACCCCAGTATTTACAGTCAGGAGGTAGCCCCTGGTATATCATATAATTTCTCTTCCAGGTTGCTCTAAACCCTGTCAGCTCCACAACCAATAGAAAATCAAGATTGGTAATTGTCTGTTTTCTTCTATGTGGACATTCTTCTCTTGCCCATTATCTGAGTATGGCAAACTGACTCCTTGTTTGTAGGAAATAAACATCAGGGAAAAAATACTTGATGTCACGTCCTACTGTATTACTTCCACCAGCAAAGGCAGCTGAATGTTGTCTGCGTCTTCCACTATATGCTAGTGGTTTCCTCCAGGCTTCATTTATTCAGATAAATTATCCCTCCCTGGATGTGCCTCCTGAGGACCCATTTCTGCTCCTGATAATCTGCCACAAATCAGAAGTACAATCATGGCCAGGTAAAATGCCAGCAGGGATTACTGATGGTTAGCTAATGTGATGACCTGAAACCTCCCAGCTGTGCACACAGATCACTTCTCTGAAGGTTTGTTGCCTTGTTTGTGATATTCTCTTGTGGAAAGGAAAGCTCACAGAGGCAGGGGCCATCTTTATTTGCACAAGGGGCTTGGGATATTGCAGCAAGGCAAATAGCCTGCAGCTAAGCTGGTCTGTGATAAACTGGAGCATGACTTTGCAGCAGCCTGGAGGGTGCAGACATGCCTTGTGCACCCCAGCACAGGAGAATGCAGCACCCAGTGACCACAGCTCTGTGACCCACAGCCCAGCATCTTGCCCTCAGGTTGCAGCTTTTCCCCCCTTCTAAGATAAGTCCACAGCTGGGCACCAGAGCTCACTCCACCTGGAAGCCTGTAAAGCTGAGGAACATTTTTTTTTTAGGTAATGCAAGTTTCTGCAGGAGCTTTAAATACCTTACCTCTGCCAAGGCTGTCTCACCTGTGGTAATGAAAGGAAGGTGCTAATGTAATCTCAGGGAATTTAGAAAAAAAAAAAAGAAAGCATGAAGGAAACAGTCTGGGATGTCTTCAGCTTCAGACAGTGTGAATCATCTGCTATGGAGCTCATGGAAGGACACGGTCACCTGCTTAGGTGAGGTTGATTCTGGTCAGTAGAGAAGGAAAGCAGGAACAAGTGTAAAAGCTGGGTCTGTAGCTGCAAGCATAAAAAAGGAGTTAGCAATTAAAAGGTTAAAATGCTAACCTGGCAATGGGAGGGGGTAATCCCTGCTGTGAACCTGTTTTACAAGTCAGCGCTAAAAAAACCTTTCTGAGGGGCAGAGAACAAAAATGAATGTGGAGAAGTTTTTCTGAGCAAGAGCTTGTGAGCCTGGGGTAAGAAAGTGAGCTGGAAGAAGTTTGCCACAGCTTTCTTCAGTTGTTTGACTAGGAAGTAGGCTGGGAGGTGTGGAAGGGTCAGGAGCAGCTCTAGTGCTTCAAGCAGTGCTCCGTGAAGAAGAAATTTTCTTGGCAAACGAAATTAGATTTCAATCAATTAAAAACAAAACCCAAATCCTTCCGGTGCCTTTGCAGGGCTGATTGCCTAGAAAATGGTGGTTGAGTTTTTTGTTATGTTCATTTAGGTCTGAACATGACAGGTAACTCTGGCATCTGGGCAGGTGTGGCTAAGGTTACCATGGAGATCCATGATGTCATGCTTGATAGAGCATGTCAAGACAGCTAATCTAACATGTAGATGTTCAAAAAGTCCCATAGGCCAGGACTAAGCTTTATGCAAATAACAAAGTTACTCTGCAAAAGGGCGAAAGAAAACACGGCTGAGATATGGCGTGCGTTCTACCTGGCAGCTTGAAAGGATTATTACAGACTTCATCATAAATTAAAACTTTTGGAACTAAAAGAAGAGGATTTCAGACCGTCTCTGGCCTCACCTGTGGAATCTCACATTTCGGTAAATAAGCCTCTTTTTGTTTCTGCCCTCGCTGTGAAAAAATGCTTTTGAAATCGTGGTGTTTGCTTCACCACGTTCCTGCTGGCAGCAGGGCTGAGTCAATAAAGCAAGTTTTCTGGCAGGGCATATTCCCTTTTCTCTTTCAAAAAATGAGTTCTTTATCGAATGAACTAAGAATTCGGAATTATTTGAAAGGCATTGTAATGTATCATGTTGATTATATGAATCATGCTGCAAAAATTTCCTAGGTAGTGTTTTGGAGGAGAAACTAAGAATGGAGACACTGTATTTATTTGTAGATTATTGCCAGATGTCTCTCCTTTAACTGTTAAAATAGAACCCTAAAATTACAACAGCATTTATACCAGGATTTGATATCTGTTAAAATACTGAAGCTTTTTGTTTTTTACATGAATCACAGTATCGGTTAAACTGACTTTGAGTGTATGTTTTGATATCATAGGTAACATTTGAGCACTTCTTAATAGATTTTTTTCTCCTTGGTAAAAGTACATTAGTAGGGGATAAGCATATTTGGAGGTGAAAGTCTAGCAACAGCGAGGCTGCTGGGACTTTGGGATTTGAGGTATAAACAAAAGAGGATCGTTTTAGCCCTCTGGAGAGACAGTAAATGCCCTGTGTTCTTAGTTGCAACCACTTTGGTGCTGACATCAGTCAGGAGAGATCAAGTAAACACCGTAGGTAAGGGATGGCCCCCCGCTGGCACGGTGGGATGTGATAACGGGAGCAGCCTTGGGGCTCCAGAGTTCACTTGGTTCAAATGGCTCAGTGTGCAATGGAAACGGGTAGGTCTGGGTGGGAAAGGGTGGGGACAACACCCGAGCTTAAAAATGTGAAAAGAGACAAATCATAATGTTCTGCCTGAGACTACTGAGAGATATAAACTTGAGAAGAACTTCACTTCCATGTAGATCCTCAGTAGGATTTAGGGAATGAGGGGATTGTAGAATATGGTAAGAATATTGTCTAATTCCAGGTAAAAAAACAGGGTATAAAGGTTTTCTGATATTCTGCATTGCTTGATTGGGCAAGGTTAAATAAACATTTTTTGGAACGTGTAGTGACTTTTAAAGCAAAAGAATTGAAAGCACGACAAGTGAAGAAATCACTTTAAAAACTGATTTATTTTTTTTTTGTCACAGCTCTTTTGCTTTTACACCCAGTTATATCTTGAAACTGAGTTATTAATGGGAATTTTTTAGGATTCATTTCAATTTAACCTTTCTCCCAGAGTCTGAGTGTTAGTTATTTAGTACTTGCATATGTACAAATAACAATGTGTAAAATAAACTAGCATATTTTATGTTCATTACACTGTTGCTGGTTGATGCCATTGAATAGGGTAGGGAGAAATTGATTTAGTGTTAATTACTGCATGAACACTTCATTGGTCTGTGCAAGTTAGAAAACAAAGTTAAAAATTACATTCAGTTTTAAAATGGGAAGAATGTGATTTTAATTTGGATATGCTGCAAATTTTTCTGTTTTGGGAATATCCATTTCATTGAACTACCATTTGGTTCACATAGTGCTGTACTTAACATGTCACCAAAAAATGTCGATTTGAGAAGTCAGTGTCATACAACCAGAACTGGCTGTTGTGTCAGCATAGGCTGTAGGTGTTTGTGCAGGGGAAAAGAAAAGCTTCAGAAGTTGTTAGAGGAGATTCCTGTGAGTTCCTGCCTCGTCTCCACCAATGGGCACTGCTTCCCTGCCCGAGTGAGACAGCAGTTCCCCATTGTCCCTGGGCAGTCTGTGCAACCCAGCAGAGCAGGCTGAGGAAGGGGGACCCTCCCCAGTGCCCACACGTGTCCCCTGTCTCACCTACATCTGGTGCAACAATTCATTGTTTTCCAGGACCGCTCCAAGTTAAGGGCAACTGCTCCTATTTTACGCTGTTACAAGCGCCCAAGAAAAGCTATGAAAATGAACATATGCAACATGATTATGAGGTGAAATCTCTGCTGGATTCCAAGCCCTTAGCTTTTGTTTATGGAAGGACATGAGATGACATGTCCATTTGTTTTGAGTTGAAACATGCTCTTTAGCCCCCAGATAATGCTGTGATTGCAAGATATTTATAAATAGCTTGATAGATAAATGAACAAAGAGCTGGTTCATTAGCAAAATAAAGTGGATTTACTTTGTATTCACTCAAAGTGAAAATACTGAGGAAGAAGAATATTCCTAATAGTGTCTCAGTGGAAAGTCTTTCAATTTTACCCTCTAGTTTATAAAAGTAAGGCAACCTATTAAGGTGCATATTAAACTACTAGCCCTAAGGTATCTCTGGGAGTAAATGAAATTTAACTAGATTGTTAATACTTGCTTTGATAAATATAAGTTTCTTCATTTATATCTATCAGTTAAAAGTAGTTTGAAAAGCTGGGGTTTTTTGGTTTGTTTTTTTTTGAACAAGCAAGCAAAGCTAAGCTGCAAAAAGGCTAATAAAGCAATTTCTTTTCTTTTTCCTTCCCTCCCCCATGCAAGCCACACACCAGTGCAGTTACTTTGCCCCAACAGGATTAGTAACTTTTTTCCTGTGGCAACGCCTCTGCATTTTAAATAGTGTGTATTGTTTTTAACTCAGAAGTCCCAGGTAGTTGTTCATACTTACCTTTGTTCATGTGATTTTTGTACATATATTTTTCTAATCTAATTTTATGACAAGCAAAAGTATTTTTAGAATGCTTTGTATTCAGTTGACTGAGTAAATGCCTGCAGTAATCTTGTTCCAGTACCTGTTATTAAATCCAGTAAAGAATCTAGGACTTTGGTATCCCTTAAAGCATATTTCAGGCAACTGCCTTCAAAAGTGTTGCCCATGGAAACCTCTCCCAGTTATTGTAGACACCTGAGATTCCTTAGGTTTCAGAAACTTAAGCTTTTCTGGCCCAGAATGTCCTGAGGCATTTATAGGTGTGTTTTTCCACATACTCGGTTTACCCCTCGTTCTTTCTGGGTTGCCTCTGTTGATGACTGCCAGAAGCTGCACTGAAACAGCCAGCAGGGCCTTGCTTGTGGGATGGGCTCAGAGCACACTGGCACCATCACCAGTGGTGGGGAGGAGTGTCTGCACAAAGGGCGCTTTGCCACCCACTGCTTCCTCTTCCAACTCCTGTTAAACCAAAGCACCTCCAATTGCTTCCTGCCCAGCTCAGGGATGAACAGCACGGGAGGCATCCTCAGGAAACCATTCAAGATGGGGCTTGTCAGTGATCCCAGAATTAATTTCAACCCCCTTATTTATGTATGAGAGCACAGTAAGTTTGTGACAGAAGTGATAATGAAGGCCTGCAAGCTCTGGTCTACAGACACTTTTGGCCACGCTGGTTTTGGGCCGATGTTCTCACTTGGCCATAGCTCTGGAGGTGTGCTACAGATGGTGTGAGGAGCACTCTCTGGCAGATGATCACAGCCAGGCAGAGATGTTGGGTGAGGGCAACAGGTTATGCTGGTGGTAGTGCTGAGGTGACAGTGTAACTTGCCTGGCCATTGGTCAAGGCTCCCTCTGTAACCTGTGATTAGCCTTGGAACTGGTGAATTTGCTGTGTCCAAGAACCATTTCCTTGATAATGGTTGTGAATATGCTTGGGTTGTTCTTGTTGCAGCTGAATAGTCCTGCGAGCTTCTCACTGGGAAGCACTTTTGTGCAATATGCACATGGTCAGTTGGGATGGGAACAGATATTTATGTCAGTCATTAGCAAAGTAAATGAACCTCTGGACTATTGCTGCTGCTTTACAGCATTTCCCAGTTGATTTTCTAGCAAAGGCAGATTGCACTCAAGTCACCTGATTAACTGGTTTGGTTTAACCATAATCAGTGGGATTTAAATGTCTTTTCTGGGCTCAAATAGGAGAACAAGAGTGAATACCAATTGCTTATGTACATATATTCCAATTTCCTTCCTCTCCAAATGAGTTGAGTACACCAGGAAAAACAGTGCTATTGTAAAAATTGCGGGTAACACCTGTGACTCTGACAGCTGCCCCTGAGATGTGTGTTTTAACATTCACCCAGTCATGGTAATTGTGCCAGTTCAGTAACTTCAGAATCTGTGGTATCAAGTTTTGCATCTTGACATAGCAAGTCAGTGCAGGACTTCCAGTTGGTCAAGAATCTTTTGAAGGGTCCTCTTTTGGTCTTGTGGATTTTTTGTCCCAATTAGTATCTTTTGTGATACTGCATTTAGTGTGGCCCCATGTGCAAGGGATTGTAGTGATTCTAGTTATTCACTAGGAGATTGCTGCCTTAGTAAGCATTGAGCAGTCCCATTTGTTTCAGTTTAGGAAAGATTTTAATTGGCTGATCAATACACTGCCATAGATGTACTTCGCTTAAAAAAAGTCTAAAATTCACAATTAGTTATTAAGGAAAGGAAGAGAGAAGCTATTCTCTTAGGTTATTTTTAGATTACAAAATCCAAAAGACTAGTAATATGTTTTTCACCATGAGTTCTGCCTCTTAAGGGCAATTTATTAACACCTGTGAGGTGTTGGATGTGGGATAATCAGCCATCATGTATGTTCTGATCTTTAGTAGTTACAGATTATTTTGTCACACATCTTGAGATTTATGTTCCAAAATTATCTTCCTGCTAGTTCTTCCTGATACCTACATGAATGTCCACTTCTTTTTTGTATTGCTGAATTCTTGACTATGTTAATGTCTCATGACTGAAAATTCCAGGGCTCAATTAAGTTTTAAGACTATTTCAGTTTCTAAGATGTTTCTTACACATTTCTTACGCATATCTTTAATAAACTATCTTCATTGCAATTATTTCATTCAAAAGAGAAAAACTAGTTGTACTTCAATTTCAACTGAAGCTTAATATTTCTTCAGTCTGGAGGGAGGTATGTGTCCTTTAAGAAAGGAGGAAGGCAGCAAGAGGAAAATGTCAAGACTGGAGAAACAGATAAAAGGATTTTTTTTTTTATTTGAAAGAAGTTGATTCCAATTTTAAATCCTACACGATATGTTCATTTCAGATACACTTCCTGCCAAGTGAACAAGCAGAGACTTTTCCAATTTGCACCTATGTTGTGGGTGTGTGGGTGTTTAAAGTCTGGAAACAGACCTGCTGTCAATGTTTATGTATGAGCTTTGGGCTTTCTTCCACTGTGCTTTGAAAGCATAATTTTAGCTGCATTTATTAATTTGTAGCCCTATTTTTAGTAACACAAAATACTACACATCAGACGGTTGTAATTAGTAGCAAACTACTCACAGAAGGAACAAATATTTGACTTTGATTAGAATAAGTAAGTAAGAAGAAATGTCACTTATTTCCCATTGGCTGAACAAATAAACCATTGCATGGCATTGGTTGGCTGATTTAAATGACAGTAAATATTGTTTGGAAGGAAGAATTATTTTTAAGGCTAATGTAAAAAGTAATTTTAAAGTACCCATGTAACATAAATACATTTAAAAAGTGTACCCAAAAAATTAGAACATTTATAAAATTTCTTATAGATCTAAGTAGACTGTTTATTTTCTTTTTTTTTCTACAGAGTTGTGATAATTTGAGTAAATTCTTGATCTAGTTATATTTCTATTATATATTTCCCTATAAGTCTGTAAGGAAAAACCCACTCCAAAACCTCACAGATATTGTGTGCCAGTTTCACTCTTTCATTACGGACATCACAAGATCTTTATTTTTTTAAAAAGCTATCTCATGTTAAAATTGTTTAATAGCTTTGCATTAAACAGACAACATTATGTCAACATTTACTACTCAGGGATGTGGGAGATCCTCTGTATTCCTCTGTTCTTAGAATGGGATCGCCACGCTAATGCAATTATCATGACCTGTCAGCAACTGCTGCAGGATTTTTGGGATTTTTAGAGGATCTCTGTTGTTCCGATTTGTTTTCAGCTGCTAACCCAAGCTGCCATCTTTTTGGCTAATTCTAAATCCAGCACTGGGACTACAGGCAGGATGGTGCCTTCTGCCAGCCTCTGGCTGCTGCTGTGCGGGTGAGCGGGGCAGAGGAAGGTTTCTGCACTACACCCACCAGGGACTCTGCTTTACCAGAGGCAATTAGTATAGTGTCTGTCAGTGGGGAATTTAAATGAAAACATGTGATAAAAACAGCTTCAAAACTTTCTGGAAGTCGTTGGAGAAGCTCTCCCTTCAGAACATCACAGGAGGGTGGGATGGGGCGGAGCAAGGAGGCGCAGACCGCAAAATGTTTTTCTTGGCCCTCGTGGTGCTGGTATTGATGTCAATAAAATGTTCCTGCTGACCAGGGTACAGTTGGCTCAAACCCCCAGCGGATCGTTTGACCGACGTGCGCTTCCTCTGATATCAGATGCAAGCATTTAATTTCTGGCTCATGTGTACTTCCCTTCTATTTTATTTTTACCAAGTGTTTTCCACACCGGACGTTGCAGCCGGCGACTTCCCCGCGGACACCTGCTGCTGCCGCCGCCGCTCCCGGCACGCCGGGCTCGCAGCTCCCTCTCACCGGCAGCTGCCGGGCACTGCTGCCCGGGCTCCCGGCCACCGCTTCCTAATCCTGTCCTGAGCAGCTGCCTTAATCCCATTCTGAGCCTGGAACCCTGCAGCAAGTGGGGTCAGGTTTCTTCGTGAGGCCAGGGAATAGTTTTCAGTAATGCAGGAGTGCTGCAGAGGTCACGTATGATACTTGGTTGTTGCTGTAGCTTAATTCAAGATATTTCACCACAGCATTAACTATTTGTATTACTTTGATTGCTCTTTCATGTCTTCTTACTGTATATGTTTTCCTCTCTTCCTTCATTGCTAAATTGTGACCTCTTTGGTCTTGGGTATTAATCCTGTCACAAAAGGGTAGTTTCCAGCCCATGTGCAAATGTATTTGCTCTATCCCTACCCGTGTGTGAGCATGCAACCATGAGAAACCAGTATTTCTTATGTATGACTCATTCATACATCCGGATGTGCAATGAAGTTGCACATCAGACGACGCTCTGCCGCATGTGCACACCTATGGAAAAGCTGCACCTGGAGAAAGAGGGACCTGTGCTGCTCCTGCTTCTGCCCTTCTGTGCTGGTGGCAGTCTGCTGCTGAGGCAATGGCTTTTGGGCAGGAGGTAACCCCTCGTGCACCTGTGGCACAACTGAGAAGAAAAAGGAACCTCTCAGCTCTTTGCTGCTCCTCTGGTGATTCTCCTGCAAGCCAGGTACAACTGTGATAAAGAGCCACGGCTCTCTTCTGTGGGGCTTGTGTGTAAGAGAGAATGGAAGCTTTTGGCTAGGCTGTTCTATTCAAAACAATGCTCCCTGTAAGAAGGAATGTCCTTAAGTGTTCATTATTATTATCCTATTGTCCATACATGTTTCTTGGTTGATTTTGAGAGGTGCAAAAAAAGTTATGTTACTGCAGTAGTTTTCAGATGTTTTTAAGAGGGAGACTGACAGTCTGCAGAAGAAAGGCTTCTCTTGAACCACATTAAAATACAATTTGATTTTATCTCATTGTTTCAAAATTTGTCATATGCTGTTCAAAAACGGAGATGCTTTCTTCTCTAATTATAGAGAATGTTTATTTGCAGGGTATCCCGTATCTTTTTACTGGAAGTCTTCCAGGACTCTGGACTTTGTGGGCCTCTTCTGAATGGAAGGGTTAGAAAACAGTAGACTTCTCCTCTGAATATACTTGCATAGTGAAGATGAGTGAGCTACTTTTTTTCTCACGTCTTCTCCAGCTTCTGCTGTAGTATTTTGGGTTTGACATATCTTTTTTCCTCCTGCTGTGACAGCAGGTATTGGTTTGTTTTAAAGAAGCCATGAACTCACAAGTTCAGTCTTGTTTCTGCATGACTTAAGCCTGTCTCAGAGACATTATTTTCCCAAGAATAGTTCCACTTATAATATGCTAGACAGATTTTTTTGTTGTTGTGGTATATAGGCAAAGCCAGCTTGGAATTTAAGGAAACTTTCCACAGTTTGTAAAGGGAGAACTAAGGAAATGAAATTCAAAAAAAAAAGGCTCACAAGTACTCAAACAGGTCCTTTTGAGATGCTTCTGATACAGGTTTTTTGGTTTTGTTTTTTTTTAATGTGCTTTTATGGATTTCTCACAATACCTATTAGTGATGTACTGTCAGAGAAGGGGCTGAGTTTTTTTGTGATGTGTCACAGCAATGTGATTTTAGGTGTAGCAACTGGGGCAAGTAATGCTGAACTGATACCAAAGAGATTTTTTAAGGTGATTGCTCATGTGATGACTGTAAGAAGATGCATAAACTTCTAGATTAGTTTGAATTGCTGTGTAGCCTTTTAAACACATCAGACTAAAACTAATGTGAGGTAAAACTTACAGATGTATTGAGTTGCCCGGCAAAACAAGGGCAGTTTAGATAACCATTCAGTAACTTATTGTGGTAAGATAAACATGGAATTCTAGGTATTTTCCACAATAAAAAGACTTATGAGGTCTTTTGATCTGTGCTTTCTGCTTCCACTTGTCAGACTTTCCTGGATACTGCCAACATTTCTGTGCTTTTGTCATTGTCCTCTCTCTTTTTAATTTCACGAACACAGTATTAGATTTTGAGAGCAGAATAGCTTTTGTAACTCCTGACTTCCTCTGCAAAAGCAGTCAGACAAAAGTTATCAAGCCTTTCAAGTGAGGTTTGTCTAGCCACTACTGCTTTGTTTTTCAGCTTATCTTCCCTGTGGTTTGAAAACTTTCTTATATGTCTGGGTTCTGTGATCTTTCAGAAGTCTTTTAAAATGTAGTCATAATTTCAAAATGTTCATTCTGCCTTCAGATACTTTCAGTGGAGACGAGGGTGAAGATCTGGTTTTAGTTACCTCAGTATATGGCTCAGGGAGCTATGTTTGGAAACCTAATCTTACATACTGTTTGACTGCTCATTTAACCAGAACAGCCGGCCTGATTTCGTATTGCTGTTTCTGCCAACCCACAAAATCACCTACATTTGTTCACCCAAATTCATGAAAGAAGCCGAGTCTGGCAGCGTTCTGTTGCAACTGCCAGATTTAAGTAATTTTATCTGAAATCCAGGAGGGAGGGAAAGTTGAGTAAGAGTTACAAGGAAAGAAAAGCCTGGATGAGACAAGGAGAATGTTTTGCTTTGAGTCCGTTCTAGGTGTGTTGGGTGTTGCACTGAAGAACAAAACCATTAAAATCCTTTTGAAAACTAGTGACTGACACCAGCTGCAAGGTTAACAGTGTGTTGTGGTATCATGCTCAATAAAAGCATGTAGTTTATCTTTTCCATGACTAGACTGCCTTGTTTCACAAATAAAGGGAGAATTTCCAGTTTGCTTGTTCATAGCAGACAGGTAAGCAGTCACAACCATAGCTCTGCTATTTGATCACTTGAAGGCTCAGGCACCAAGAAGCATTGCAAAGAACAAATTTGCCCAGACTCAGCCCATGTGATCTCTCTTATCTCTCCTGTCACTTTGTTCTCATCTAAGAAGAGGATCAAACAGTTGTTTCTCATTTAAGCCCCTGCTTCAGACAACGATAGGCATGATGCTCAAATATCTCCCATGGTTGTCAGCAATGTAAAAAGGCACCGTTTTTCCCCATTGCCTTTCCTAAAAGCTCCATGAAAATACACAGGCAGTTGGTTTTTAATAACCAAGCTCTTCCTGTTGGAAGGTTTCAGTAAGTAGAAATATACAAACATCAAACTGACTTTGGTGTCCCAGGTGGGTGTTTGAGTTAACTGCCATTCATTGAAGATAATTTCAAAAGCATCTGATTAAAATGTTAATACAAGTGCTGTTTTTCAACAGTATTTTTTTTTTGACTGATAATATAATTGTAATTTGCTTCTGTAAGTCCAAAGTGTTCTGATCAAAAGAAAAGTGATGCTGAGATCTGGAGACATTGTGGGAGTTGTACTTCTTTTCCTCAGCCTAATCCAAAAAGATACAACCAAAACAAGTTAATAATTCATCATATTGGAAAATTTCTTAAATAAATACTGCACTATAAGCTCTGTTTGACTTGAAGGGGAACAGCTACTATACTTCCACTTAAAAGAGAGGGAGATATTCCTTCTTATCAGCAGAGCTATTTCTTTCCTGACAGTTTGTGCTGGTCAGAAAGGATAAGGGATAATATTGCAGGCCACATAACAAGGCCTTTTGCCCCCTTTTCCATGATTGGTAGGCTGAGAGTCACCAGGACAAAATCTTTATTTATTTCTCTGACACACTGCCTTGCTACTTCACATGAAAGGGGTTTTGTACAGTTTGATTTAATCCAACCATTAAGAAGCACATTGTTTAAAGATTTGCAGATACTATTTCACAGGCCAAAAAGCTTCTGAGAGTTTGTTCAGCCAAAATATTAGATAAACAAAGTTAGAGTAAACCATGATGCAGTTGTTTTGCTTTTTCATTTCTTTTGCAGGATATTTTTTTTTTTTGTGTTCCCTCTTATATTACAGGTTGCCATAAATCATTTGTAGAGTACAGTGACCTTTACAGAAAGACTACTAGTAGTAAGTGCTTAGGGATCATTGTCTTTATAGCTGGAAAGAGAAGATTATTGTAGCAGGAAATTATCTGAATGATGAAAGATGAGAAGAAATACAGATTCTTCCCAACCTCAACCCCTGGTAGAGTAGCCAGAGGTGTATTAGCCTCCAGTAGGGCTGGACTACTGGAACAAGTCATCTGGCATGGTTTTAGGCCTGCTCAGTGATACCAGCATAGTTTCTACACCTCCTCCTTGAAAACTGAAATTAAGAATATTATTTACCTGTAAATAATATAGGCAGGGGAAGGTTCATACTCTGGATTTTTTTCCCTGCAGAAATTTCGAGGAAAATTATCAGGGTGCCTTGAGAATTGCTGGCCTTTGGGACTAGCATAGCGAGAAGTTGGTGACATTTAACATTTGAAGAAATCCATGGATTGCTTCAAAGTTTGGTAATAAAGTGCTCTCACGTGGGTTGCCAGCTCGAGTTTTGTACTCAATCTTATTTTCTATTTTTTGTAAATTTGTGGTGAAATGGGTTCATTTGGGAGGAGGTAAATATAGCTAGAAGATTTTTCATATAGAATATTGTTAAATGTCATCTCTTGAAACGGTTCTCGGGGTTATATTGANCTTAAGCTGCCAGAAATTGCAATACAATCTTTTGCCATAGGAGTATGACGTATTGTCCTAGTAGGTACACAGTACCTTGTTACAAAAACAGAGTGTAGCCCAGCCAGACAGCATATTTTAATATGACGTTATCTTTTGTTTCCTCAGTACTTCTTCAATAAAATAGACAAAGAAGTTTGGCAACCAATTCTGTAAAGATGTGAAGAGCGACAAGTGAGAGAATGGTGATTTTACAAAGAATATTACAAATAAAACAAGGAAAGATTTTAATCAGATGTGTAAACATATCCTTTGGGTTGAGAGATAAGGCCAGAGGTAATCAACTGTCAGACCCAAGTAACCACCTTAGGAAATGTGCAGTGTTTGTGCACAGACAAATGTGTGCTTGCTCACAGTTTCTGCTGTGGGTCTGCTGTGGTGGTGCAGAAACCTGCAGCAGCCTCCAGAGTCACTTTTAAGGGCAAAATAGTAGAGTAAATTAATGGTCATAAGCATGGTGTAAATACACGATGTATATCAGTGTTTAATATACTGCAATACTACATGGACAAAACTTTTCACAGGTTAAGACTTTAAAAGAAGATACCAAGTTGGTATTGAAAGAGCCAGCAGTGGCATTATAAACCCCCAAGATCAGATGGCTTTGTAAAGTCTTGCCTCAGCTTTTGAGAACTGCAGTGGGGAATGGAGTAACTGCGTTTGAGCAAAGGTGTGATTGTGTGTCATAGTAATGCCTAAATTGAAAAGGACCTCTGGGTAGCGTCTGAACTGCTGTGGAAAGCAGAGGTTTAGATTAGATTGTCCACATGCATCAAGCTGAGTCTTGAATATTGTCAGTGCAGGAGTTTCCACCACTTCTCCAGATGGAATTTCCAGGAACAAGGCACCCTGGAAGATGGTGCATCTGGAAGGGATGTAAGGAGCTTTTGATCTTTCTGTTTTCACAAGAGTTAGTGATAGTGTGATGCTATCATAGAAGGAGAAGG